>BSSO01004270.1:0-14823 GCA_030267885.1 Mesembryanthemum crystallinum
TATAATCGATATTAATTTACACATACATCCAGCCATAAAAATAGATAAAAACCAACAAATGAAAATTAGGTTGCCATATTTTAGCCAAAATAAAAAAGGATTAGAAAATAGGGTACTATATGAATCGAAAATACAACATTTATATTGTAACCGTTTAGTTTATAAAATATAAAACTAATAAGTTCATCCCGTGCATCGCACGGGGGACACACTAGTATATATGTTAAATCTCATCTTACTCCTTTATATATTTGTCACATCAATTCTTTTATTTATTTAATTAATAGGTTGACCTATCCAAATAAGACTTGTTTATATTTGTTGGAAATACCACACCAATAAGAAATTTGAACATACACAAACAAGGATCGTTGACTTTTGCCTGTTTTCCCCTATGTAGAAAATTGAGCATTGCTAAATGTGAAAGCATCTATAGTAGGAGTATATGATAGTGTTATGAAGTGCTGTGCCTCTTTAGGTCGGTCCATAGAGGAGAGAGTTGACTAGTTCTTGCAAAAATGGCATCTTCATTATTGAGTCTCCCAGAATCTTATAATCTTTTTGTCACAAAAAACTTCAATAAGGACAATGCAAATCTCTAATATGTTATTGCAAAGTCAGAGACTATAGATATTAGGTGAGAGAGAGCACTTGTAGCAGATGTAGTCCAACTTACACAGAAGGGGATTTTCTGGGAAACATGCAAGGCCAACATAGATATAGATACAAAAAGAATACATACATCTATTTTATTATATACTTGTAATGTATACATTTTATGAAGAATTTAAATGGGTATACAAATTTAGGTGATATCACCATAAAGAATCATTTTATGTGTCAAAAAGAGAAAAAGAAGAAAGAAAAAAAAAGGATCTGGGATCTATTCAGAAGAGAAATGTTCTCTTGTCTTAAAGTTCCTCTGCTCCATGAAGTTGTGTATCCTGTTCAATGCAATTTCCAGTGTCTCTTCACTCATGTTAGCGAAACATACCCTGAACCAGCCAGGTTCGGAGCAGTGACACGATGATCCAGGAGAGATATTAAGCTTCACTTCATGAACAATGGACCGCCATAGCTCTAGCTCACACTCCGTTGTTGGCTTTTCCAGGAATGGGCTCAAGTTCATCCAGCAAAATAATCCTGCATTCCCTTTTAAGCACTCAATCCCGGCCTTCTTCAACCCTTCAATGATCATGTTATACCTCTTTCTCAGCCTCTCCCTATTCGTCTTGATGTACTTCTCGGTGAACTTCTTGTCCGACAACATGGAAGCTAAGAGATGCTGAGTTTGAGAAGAAACCAAGCTGAAACTTGACATTCTTCTTGCAGTTGTAACAACCTTGTCGTTGTAAGAGTATATCGTCCCCACTCTGAAACCAGGTAGCCCGAGGTCTTTTGATAGGCTATAAACGATGTGGACTCTCTCGGCATCTTTGAAGTTTCGAGCCTCGAGAACCTCAGCAATGCTGGTGAATTCATCGGGGGAGAAGGCAGAGCCGGAGTAGATCTCGTCAGAGACTAGATGGATGTTCTTACGGGACACAAAGTCAAGGATTTCTTCTAGAACGTTCCGCTCAATTGTGGCTCCTAGAGGATTTGATGGGTTTGTAATCAGAACTCCTCTTACTTTGGCTTTCATGGCTTGTGCTTCGCAGTATGCAGCCTCTAATGCTTGAAGCGTCACCTGATAATTATTCGAACTGTCACAGTGGATTGGTACAATCTTTACACCGGTCCTCCACCTTAGGTCTCTGTCGAATCTGTTAAAAAGGACGCACACTAAGATTAGCTCAAAGCAAAACTCAAGTTTATAGTACTCGTTGCATGTTCAGATAGTGAAAAATTCAAGGATTATTAAAAAAAGATCAGGTTTTCTTACCCTGGATAGTAGGGAGTTGGAACCAACAAAGCATCTCCTGGGTCAGCCAAAATGAATGTTAAAAGTTCATTGGCTGCAGTTGCTCCTGCAGTGAGGACAATTCTGTTGAAGTCAAATTTTGCTCTTCCTCCTCTTATTTGCTCCATGAAACTAGCCATTGCCTTTCTGAAAGACGGAAGGCCGTGGTAGTCTTGAAACAAAGCATTGTCCCTAAAGCTAGCACCTTTGGAATTGCCCCAGCTAGTTTCTTCTGCATGTTGTTCCAAGTATTCCTCGAGCATATCAAAAGAAACCTGTTAAAGGAAAAGAAAAGTAGTTAGTTTGAGGATCATGCTCCTTGATGTTTCGTATTCATTTGCATTTTCAGCAGTGGGGGATATAACTTACTTGATTCTCAGCCAATCCCATCTGTATAACACCGGAAGGATTAGTTGTTTCGTCATGAGGGTCTTCGTCATATGCTTTCCAGCCTGCAAAATATGGGGAGTCTTCTCCATGAGTGTCAGAATCAGCAACTCTTGATAGGCCAACTGATGGTTGCTCAATCTCAATAGGCATGGCTGAAATCTTTTTAACACAAGGTAGCTTGTAGGTTGAAGGAGATTGAATCGTTGGTGTATTGATAAATGTTAAGACAGGAGAGAGGTAGAGAGAGAGTGTGTGTTGGATGAAGATTATGCCCCAAGAGCTGTCTATATATATGGGTAGGGTTCGACAGAAAACGAGGCCTCTCATCCTACTTGGAGGCAATAAAAAATCTTTAGAAAAGAGCGTAAAGACCAATGATTGATTGTGTAATGTAAGCAAGATCAAATCTCACCTTTTACATATACGGCTTTAATCTGTTGTGACAACTGTGGAGGTTCTGTCGTCCTTGATAGCGCTCTTTTTTTTTTTTCAATCTCCACGAGATCCCATAAAAATTTGGTGGTTGATGGAGTGGGTGTTTATCCTTTTGCTGTACTACCAGATAAAACTTGTCTTGCCTTGTATAATCTCCTTATATATTTACTTCTTCAGTGTCTCCATATGTGCTTGCAGCTCCCAACCTATGACTAATACTTTTTTAATACCATGCTGCAATGAACATATTGTTATACTTAAAAAAATTCAATAATACTAAAACATTACAAAGAATAAGATCTGGCAGTAGTTAAATTTCTGACAAGTAGGCAGAGATAGCAATTTACATAAGATTAAGATTCTGATTTGCCGATATATAAAGACAAAAGAGACGCTCCTATACGATTTGATGACCTATACCTACATCAATTTCAAGCCGCAAAGTTACTAGCTTCTGTAAAAGCTTTTTGGAAATGTATTCTTATATTATCTTAACAGTTGGCTTCTCAAATTCTTTCTACCTCAACCCAGGCCAGTACAATCAACCAGGATATAAGCTACCCATAATATCACATTCATGCCAATTTGACAGGAACAAGTAATTTACATGCAACATTAGTAGTCTATTTGTTGCACAACCTACATTCAGCATGTGATATGACAGTGTTATGAATTTAATATATAGGGCTTGATCTGATTTTACAAGTCAGAATTGTTAGTTGTCCATATAAGAAAGGAATTGCATTTAGAGCAACTTAAGAGAGTACAATCAAGGAGGAGAAACACACTATCTACAAGTTTTCCCAGTTTATCTATACATTGGTATTACAAACACCCCTTCCACTTTATCCCAAAGAGAAGTTAAATAAGTAACCCGATCCTATAAAAGCTCAAGTAACAGGGTAGTCCTTGAATAGATTATTACGTTCCTCTCCAACCAAAAACACCACAAGGTCAATAAAACTGCATTCCTCCCTAACAACTTTTCCTCCTAATCCCTCAGAATAATTTAGTTACGTGTCTTTCAACTTCACTACACAATCATTAGGACATATAAGGGGGTAAAGTTTAAAATAAGAAGATTTTAACAATAAGGGAATATGCTTTTGCCGGCTAGAGATTGTGAAGATCCATGTGCAGAATTCAACAGCAGAAGATTTTCCATTAATAGATTGCATTATAAGGTGAAAACAGGATCATGAAGGAAGTAGTTGCTGACGACTGTTTGGCAGCATCAACATCTAAGAGAGAGACAAGTATCAAGAAGCATGTCTCACCAGAACAGAAAATCTCAATTTAAATGATTCTCCTTTTCTTTTTTTTTAACTTTTGGATTAAGCAGATGGATTAATTTGCATGATAATCACTGTGTTGCTTATTACACGGGACCTAACAAGAACTAAAAATCATTGGATAAGATCTCACATGCTTTCTCGTTTAGCCTGTACTAAAGAGTCAAAGGAAGTGGGTTGTCACATAATTATTAGTATGAAAGTTCATTGTTTACAACAAATGAGAAACTTTTACATGGGCTGAGATCACCATGTACACAAGGGAGACCAAACACCTTTATAAACTTTTACATAAGCAAATTGCAACATGGTAGATTCTAGTTTTCTATCATTATGAAAAAGTAACACAGTATCCTCTAAACTAATTTCACATAAATGCACAACCAACTAAATGAAATCTTTTAAATTACTTCAACAAAAGAAAGACTGTCTTATTCATGTAATATATCATTTATTTTGTGGAGGTAGATTTGGGGGAGGGTGGAGGGAGCCTTAATGATAAAATCTTTACTAAATAATACACAATGCTATTGGTTTATTTTTTTCGCAAAGTCCCACAGGTACAGCAAGTCTATGTCACTCAGGCTCAAGGATAAAGATTGGCTTTAGCTGTGGATTTGAGGATCGGACTCATCTAGTTGAAAGAAATTGTCTTGCTTTTTATCTAGTTAGAATTATCCAGGTGCCATATATGATACATATACTTTTGTTGAAATGAAGAGTCAAAGTAACATGGCCGCAGGTAAACCTAGGCAAGCCCCTCGTATGCTTCACCAATGACCTTGTGGCATATGAATCTATCAGCTCTTATTTCTTTGTTAGTTTTTTTGATAAAGAAATCATGAATATATGATGTGGAAGCCTGATTATGAATGGAAGAGGCTTGCCATGTATTCATGCCACATGAGGAGCCTATGCGTAAAATAACAAAGAGTTTAAACAATGAGTTCAAAGACAAGTTAGCAGTATCTTATTCAGTAAACTTCAATTAATTAAATTCTAGGAAACAAGGCTAATCAGCTTGTCCCCCATCAGGAACATAAAAAACAAATGCTGATGACTAATGTCACTAAGTGTGTTAGGTGCAGTAACAAAAAATAAAAGAAAAACTCCATAGTTACATAGGAATTTAGATTGCTTAAAGCGTGTACAATTCCCAGAAGTTGATTCCAGCATATCACTGAAACAGCCAAGAAAGTGAGGGACTTGCCAAATTGTGAGCGTGGCACAGAAAGCGGACATTTCTACTACTCACTTAACAATTTCCTCACACTCTTCAGCTTATTTTGGATGTGACCATCAAATATGTGATGAAAAGTCCACGAGATTCTCTAACTGTAAACAGCTAAGTGTTTCAACATCTTCAAAGAACAGGACTATGTTTATAACATCTCTTTTCAAATCATTACTGAAAGAGACTCTCGATAATAGCTTGTGACCCTAGTGATTGTGTTGCGTAAGTATTTGAAGGCAATCCTACATTCAACAGTTGCCGTGAAAGTTCCTAAAGCTCTTAGGGGATTACATATTTGATTAGTTAACGAGATTAGAAATAATCAAAGTATATTCACCGGCGAGAAATACAGTCAACAAAGTGACGGAGTCAGAACTTGGTACTGTTTAAGTGTATTGTTACCCCCATATCATGCTGAGACATCATTCCTTCTAAGAAGTTTTATTAGCATTAAGTATCACTGCTAGCATAATCACATCCAGTAAGTGGCAATTACTTGGATGTAATGATTATTTTATTGCAGCACATGCTCCTGATTACTAATTAAACTTTTAGCTGTGTATGTCAATACTTCTAGTCATGTAATGACGTTTTACATTGGTTAAACTTGAGCAAATTTGATTACATTTGAGTTCATGTAATCAATTACACACTTCTCTTATCACTCCTCTCCCTACAGTCTTTTCCACCTCTATCTCTACTTAATCAAATGATGGATTACATTTTACACATATTTACTTCTAAGTAAACAAATCCTAACTCATTATATGAAAGTAGCAAACAAAGTTGATTGAAATGTTAGTTGATAGACTCAATATTCTTTTGTTTTTCTTCCTATTTCAATTCCATAGCAAAGGAATTTAAGCATGTTTGTACCCAGATATGGGACCAGGAATCTTCTTAGAAGATACAAAAACCAGTAAAGATAATGCCAAGTGGATTTCTTTATTGCAAACATGATATGATGATGTCAA
Organism: Mesembryanthemum crystallinum; assembly: GCA_030267885.1. Classification (NCBI taxonomy): domain Eukaryota; kingdom Viridiplantae; phylum Streptophyta; class Magnoliopsida; order Caryophyllales; family Aizoaceae; genus Mesembryanthemum; species Mesembryanthemum crystallinum. The sequence goes on from BSSO01004270.1 coordinate 6,226, forward strand.
AGATAAATAAGACCAGAATCTTGAGTAGGTTAGATGATAGTACAGACTTCAGATACACTGGTATTCATATTAAAACTGCGATGTTAATGCCCAAAAAAAAAAAAAAAAAANAAATCATATTTCTACATTCTTGTTAATTTTCCAAGCTCTCTGTTTCAGTAAAAAATTTACTACAAAGAAAGGTTATACTTTCTGGTATATCAGGATGCACTCGGTTTCTTTAGCTTCATTTGACGCTTTCTTTTTTTAATTACTTCTTCTGTCATTGCAGAAGGGCACACAGGACTCAGGAGCTGTTCTCAATTTAATGTTGGAAGTTTCGTACATGTTGAGCAGAAGGTACACTTAAGGTGCTAATATAGTATGCATAGTGCATATTATGTTAATCACCAATTTTGTTGGATTTATGCTCTGCAAATTGCAGAACGAACGATCCACGTGCAACCACATAGACTTTGACCACCAGCTGGTAGATCATTGCCATTCAAATTTGATTTAATAGTGCCTTTCTTAGCATAAAACCATATTTTCCTACTGAGTTTCGTCTTCCCCTCCCAACTTGCAAAACTTCTCCTCTCAAAATGATACTAAAATATTTTTGGCCCAATCTCCACCAACCAAAAATCCCATATATGTGCCAAGGATTGCCTTTTTGAGACTTATCAAAACCCTAAAACCTTTTTTTATATCCCAATCCATGTGACAACATCCCAACCCCAGAAAGTGTCAGATCATTAGTCTTTGTGGATTTTATGAACTTGCAACATAATTGTTTGAATTATTGATTCAAACCCACCTTCATTGTAATCTAAGAACAACCTCATGTACTAAGAGATACTACTATTAAGATAAAACCCATAACCATGATTACTTCCCCTAAATCATAAAATCAACACTCATCATCAAACCCACCTTAATTGTTTGAATTATTGCTTCAAACCCACCTTAATTGCAATCTAAGAACAACATCATGTACTAAGAGATACTACTATTAAGATAAAACCCATAACCATGATTACTTCCCCTAAATCATAAAATCAACACCCCATCATCAATCATCATAGCATAAATTTGCGTGCATGGGTTTTTATGTTAATTTATTGGTGTTCATACCTCACTCTTTCAATAACAATTTCTGCTTTGTGGTGCCTGAAATTCCAGCAAAATGCCAACCTAGCAAAACCCACATAAAAAATCAAACTAAACCATTACAAGCTCACCTTGGAACTCTTGAATCATTCATATTCTAATGTAGATGATTGAAAGTAAATGGCCTTAAAGAGTTCACACACACACACACACACACACACACATGATAGTTCTTGAAATTCAGGGAAGCAATATTAATATGTTGCCAGTAAGGCAAAAACCAACAAAATACTATTAATAGATTACCAACAGAGAATGCAGCTAGCTCACCTGCCAGTCCTGATTGGAGCTTTGCTCTGACAATGCTTCTAGCTCCATATTTGTTGCTCCAAGTTGAGAATTTTTTGCACTTCTTTTATCTTTCTGGGAATTTCACCCTCTGCTCAGAAATCATAATCAAATAAAGAAGGCAAAAATTAGTTCTCAGATGAACCTTATTCAAGTCAAAAGGCATAAACATTGTTTGTGAGATCCGGCAACTTCACCACAATGAATGTGGCTATGCCTTCCAAGGAATTGAAAAGGGTGACTTTTTGAATATCCCAAGCGATTAGCCAGTTGTACTTTACCATTATTGGCAAGGAAGAAGAACCCTTTCGGTTTTTACTTTTTAGATCTGACAAACAGGTCGGTCAGGCTGGATTCAAGTCTTTCAGTAGTATTATTACAGGCCGAGTGATTTCGAGTTTTGGGTTGACAAAGGCTTGTTCATGACTCAAGGCATTTGCGTTCGGGATGAGCCGAGGGATTGAGCATAAATTATACCTTAAGATTACCTAATCTAAGGATGATTTTTCAAAATTTAGTGGCGATTTTTAGTGATTTATGGGTGACTTGTTACAACTTAGTATAATGCAAAATAAATTAGTCTAAGTTGTAAAAATCCACTCTAAGTCGCTAAAAGTCGCCCCTAAATCCTGAAAAGTCGCCCCTAAATTGGGTCGTCTAGTGGTTAGACAATTGTACAAAAATGCTAATTACGTATAAGATTTTTTTTTTTTTTTTTTTTTTGGTCAATGCAAATCAAAATTTATGAATCTTTACCGGTACAACATTTGGATCACATGGTTGTTGAAGACTAGAATGTATTCAGATTGAAAGAAAATATGTAACAACTCATATCACACAAGGGGTCGACCCATAATCCACTAGTTATCGGTTATTTGGGTTCAATAATTTTTGGATTTCAGGTTGACATTCTCTGTTCAAAACCCAAAATTTTGGACTATTATGAGTTGGGTTTCCGATCTGGTTACATTTTGATAGCTCTAAATATGCAATTCTAATATAATAGCATTTGGGAAAATTTTTACAATGGCCACCATCATATTGCAAGAAAACAGATATTGCGTATTCATTCCACCCCCATGAACTTTGCACAAATGTCACGCAACCTCACTACTTTTCGAAAATATCAGTCAAACTCCTTTGAAATATTGGGGTGGAATGATAATTGCTAATATTTCTTATTATAACCTCATTAAACAATAACATAAATTGAAATGCATTTTGTTTTAATTTCTTCCTTATTAATCATTTTTCTTAAAATTTTCATATATCTTATATATTCAACAACTTTAACCAATTGTATATTTTCATGAATTTTCTTTCCAAATTTTAAACATGGAAATAATTATGTTGCGATTGCTTTTACATTAAATTGTTTTATGCTACTTAATTTTATTTTATTTTTGGTTCAGTACTGCTCAAAAATTTAACAGTACCTTTAATGTTATAAACAAAGAGCACTTATTATTTTGAGTGGCATTGATGTGAAAACATGCAAAAGTAAATATTCAATTTAATATAGCACAAAATCTCAAGTACCGAACATAATAAAATTTCCACAATTACCTTGCAATTTTTAATTAATAACAATAAATATTATATACTTAGGTGTACTCGATGGTTGATATCAATACATTTTTATTTTGTATGTCTATGTTTGGAAAGTAGTTTAGACAAAAAATATTATAATAATAATGAATATCTATATGTCTTGCATAATCTCACTGGTGCTCAAAGTTTTATAAATAAATAAAATAAAAATAATTCAAATCGGTTCTCTTATGACAATAATATAGATATTATTAAGTTTTTGACCAAAATAAGACAATTCAAGTCGTTCATTTTTAATGTTTATAACATGAAAAATAGTTAAGAAAAAAAATCGTATGCTAATATATTAACGTACATAATAAATAGGAAACTGTGAAAAAGTACCTTAGAATAAAGGGAAGAATTACATAAAGTATATCTTTAAAAACTTGAAAAATTAAGTATATGGAGCATATAAAGACATTGAAAATTTATGTTTATGTAAATATATAGTTTAGATAGCATATGTTTAATTTATGTTATTGTTTAATGAGGTTATAATAAGAAATATTAGCAACTATCAGTCTACCACAATACTTCAAGGGGGTGGACTGACATTTTCGAAAAGTAGTGAGGCTGCGTGACATTTATGCAAAGTTCAGGGGGGTGGAGTGAAAATTACCCAAAAGTTTACCACGTGGGGAAAATTTTACAGTGGATAAATATGATTTAACCAACCTAGATGCAACCAATTGATATCGTTTATATGGCCGATACAAGGGTAAAATCTCGTAAGATGCACGGATTAATTGTGGTTAGATTTATTTCCTCAAAATGTGACTATGCATGGAGTTTAATCTATCTATATATATAATTTAAAAATAAAATAAGGGGTTTGCAAAATATCTTAGAAGGGTTCTCTCCTACACAAATTGATTATGGTATGACTATTGAGAATTTGCCCCACTCTTATTCACTACATGTGCTTAGGGGGGCTTAAAAAATTAAAAACAACAAGTACTTCTTTGCCTATATGACTGAGAGATATAACAGGGGAGTTATTTCTTCCCTCACTGATGCTTCTGGTAATAGGTTGACGTACTAAAGCAATTGACATCAAGCATGAAATTCTGTAGTTTTATAAATCTCTCATGGGCCCTGCTGCTCCATCAATTCCAGGCATGTTATCAGAAATGGGCCTGCTCTATCTTTTCAAGAGCAACAACACCTTGCAGCTGAAGTAACTACTGAAGAGATCAAAAAGGTTGCTTTCTCTATTAATGAGGATAAGGCACCTGGCATAAATGGTTTTAATTCTTGCTTCTACAAGAAATCTTGGCACATTATTGGCTCTGAGGTATGCTCTATTGTGAAACATTTCTTTGTTATTGGTCATATGTTCCCCTTTGTAATATTGCAACTATTACTCTTGTGCCTAAAGTTCATTAACCTACTTCTATCAAGGAATATAGACCAATAGCCTACTGGACCATGCTCTATAAAATCATTTCTAAAGTCCTCACACATAGACTGCAAAGTGTTATTGGTACTGTGCATAGCTCAAGTCATTCTGCCTTTATTCCTAATAGACAGATTGGAGATAATATCTTGTTAGCTCATGAATTAGTGAAGGGTTACACAAGAAAAAGGTGTATGGTTAAGGTGGACCTTCAAAAAGCCTATGACTCAGTTGAGTGGGGCTTCATAATGGCTATTCTACAAGAACTAGGCTTTCCTCATAAAGTTGTGTACTAGATTATGATCAAGTCGTATCACTACTGTGAGTGTTTATTAATATGACACGATCTAATCAGCAAAAACATCATATATAATCAAGATCATACACATGACATAATATGAAACATAAAGATTATACCTTTGAAGCATGATTTCCTCGATTGCCTTCCTTGAAGTCTTGTAGATTGTATTAGGAGTTCAAACGTAGTCCCTCTAATGGGAAGTCTACCCGTCAAGGATTGATCAACAATTATCGATTGCTAGATCGACTAAGAGAAACTTTTTCTCACTAATTGGCTTCTAAGAGAACTTATGGAGAAAGTGGAGGGCAATGGAAATTTTAGTAGGATATCTCAATTTAATTGATGTGTATGTCAATAAATCAACCCTAGGTTGTTTATATAGACAATTACCCAAAGTCTCCTGTAGACCTAAAGACTTATGGAAACATTCCATAACTTAATCCCATGTCCATCCGGCCACTAGGATAAAGAGAAATTAGCAGCTGAGAATTTCAAAAAACTCAATGCAGCAAAGAACAACATGCTTCATCAGAGATGCAAAGCACATTGGCTTCAAGAGGGGGATAATAACACTGCTTTTTTTCAAAACAGCATCAGAATAAAAAGACAGTTCAATACTGTCTATGCTATGCAAAATGTGGATGGTGAACAAATGCAGCAACCTGAGAAGGTAATTGAGTGTTTCATTAATTTTTATCAAGGCTTAATTGGTTCCTCGATCTTCTTCTAATAGAATCCAAGTACACAATCAGATTGTGCATCCGGGTGCCTTGGTAACTGATGAACAAAATATTAATCTTTGTGCTCACTTTTCTAAAGAAGATGTGAAAAATGCTTTATTATTTTCTATTGCTGGTTCTAAATCCCCGGGCCAGGTGGGTACAGCTCTCAATTTTACAAGGATAGTCAGGATATAGTGGGAGATTAATTTTGTGAAACTATGTTGGAATTCTTTTCTACAGGCAAACTTTTGAAGCAAATTAACACTGCATTGCTTGTTATTATCCCAAAGAAGACTCATGCCACTTCGATGAATGACCATCGACCTATAGCTAGTTGTTCTGTCATCTACAAGGTCATATCCAAGATGCTATGCTCAAGACTTAAGTGCGTAATTCCTACTATCATTTCAGAAGTGCAAGGTGTTTTTATTGGCATAGCAACAGTAACGGTAGTGTGTATGGATGTTGAGGCGGATTCTTCATACCTTTAAAAGTAAAAATAAATGGTTACCTGTGATAACTGATAAGCATATAATAACTAAATTAAGTCACCAATTTCATGGCATAGACCTGTGGCGCATTCAGATGAACGATTTGGTTCGTCTTTACGTCTTACTCGAGATCTTCGTCTATACAAACCCGTGTTGCTACTCTCAGCCTCGTCCATCTTTGATGATTATTGATATTTTTTTTCGAAACGAAAAGAAAAAATGACCATAAAATTTACATAATAAAAAATTTTGCAATACGATAAAACATTAGAAAGAAAAAAAATAATTAGAATGAAATACAATGCTTATAAATTATTGTAATGACATAAGTTATCAATACCTGAGATGAAGTCACATAATCAAACGCGATTTAGAAAAACAGATGTTGATCAGAACTTAAAAGAGAAGACCTGTAGAAAAACAAAAAAAAAAAAAAAATTTCTAATAAGAACAAGTTCATAAATAAATTACAAATTCAAAAATGGATAAAAATTAATATATGCTCTGTAAGGTAAAAAGAAAAAAACCAAAAAAATGTTGATATTATATATGTATACCATCAATTTTGGTATAACTTAAATGTAACTTGTATTGAACTTGTAGTCAACATGTTTTTCCCATGATTTAGATACGTATTCAAATATGGGAGAAAGTTCATTAATTTGCTAAAAGAAAATATATAAGTAATATTTTGTACTTATTTTAACAATAATAAATTTTAGTTACTGCAAAGTTTGTTACATATATTTTAAGTGACTTAATAAACATTTGAAATGCCCGTAGATAAGCTTCGCTAACCAATAACTATGATCAAATTTATCCATAAATTTTTTAATGCAAAATAATATATCTAGTTAAGTGTTTTGTAAAGTTGATGCTTTATGTAAGGTAGTAATCTGAAAAAAAAATAATTTTTTCAAAAAAAATGTTCAATATATATTTATAAATTAAACCCAAATATTATATTTAGATTCTATATAATCTAACAGTGAAATTTTGCTATACTAAATGCCCAAACAGAGTTTGTAGAATCTTTACAACTATGGCACCTGTTTTTAAATCATTATCCGAAAAAATCCTTATATAACAATGTCGGTTATGTTAATTTGAGTTTGACGAATTAACTATAAATTGGAACATGTATATCAATAAATATAAGTTCTTTTAGGGTTGAAAAATCAGAAACTATTGATATTATATATGTATACCATACAATTTTGATATAGCTCAAATGTACTTTTTTTTTTTTAATTTGTAGCAAACATGTTTTTCCCATGATTTAGTCACATATTCAAATATGGTTTATTAATTTGCAACAAAGAAATTATAAGTTATGGTTTGTATTTAATTTAACTGTAATGGATTTTAGTAACCGTAAAGTTAAGTTTAATAAATATTTTTAAGCGACCAAAAATGTATTTGGAATGCCGTCGATTAGTTTAGCTAACCAATAACAAACATCAAAATTTTCCTATAATGTTTCAACACAAAATGATAGATCTATTTTGATAAATTGCAAAGTGGATGTTTTGTGTACGGTTGTACTCTGAGATATAATTTATTTTTTCTAAACAATACAGAGTTTGTCAAACAATTACAACTATGACACCCGTTTTTTAATCAGTGAGGAAAAAAAAATTTATATAACAAAGTGACTATGTTAATCTGTGTGTGACGAACTAAAAAATATCGATAACACAAAGAAGATATGCATCTAGAACATACAATTTAAAGTTAGTGTCATGACGAATGAATATTTGACCAAAAATCATGCAAAAAAGAGAGTGGAAAGTAAATAATATGCTATTTTGATAACACGATTAATGTTACAACCTAAATAAACAACACACTGCAAATTGAACCATATAACAAACAAGGCTAAAAAATACAAAATCTACAGCATAGTTTTCTGACAAAATCAGTTCGGCCTTGCACCAACTTCTTTCGAGCTCCAAGCATCAAAACGACTTCTTATATAAGTTGATATATATATTTTTTTTCGATGTAAGATTCGAACACCTTTCGATATTCGTATAAGGATATTGAGTTTCTAACACGAGTTGACAAAAAATACACTTTCCCTTCGCAAATACGTAATTACAACAACATACGTTATGACCATTCGCTCTAAGATCTGCAATTCTGTAGATGTAAACATGTAATGAAAGGGTGATCAAATTAAGCATACAAATTATAAACATAGTAAAAATGAAACTATATAATATTTAATAAACAAATAAAAAAGGATAAACAATTTTGTTTATGAAAAATTAGATGTTGATTGACTAATATCATATAAACGAACTAATTTTGTTTCTAGTTCAAGAATGCAACTAAATAATGATCATAAACGATAGGCGTACATTTTTCTTTGAACACCGGATACTTCTAATACACGCACACAATGTAGCTAACTCTCTTTCTCACAAAACTTTTTGGTTTTTTCTGTTCGTGCATAACACAAAGTAAAACCCACAAGTGGGAACACACACACACAAACAAAATGAGTCGGAAGAAATCCAAGATAAATTCTATCATTTCAGAACAAATAAGACATATTACGAGACCATATGCCTTTTTGTAACCTCCCAAACAATATCGGCTACAAACTACAATAAGTTAAACACAAAAACAAAACAAAACAAATGGCAACAAGAA
>BSSO01004271.1:0-14822 GCA_030267885.1 Mesembryanthemum crystallinum
TCTTCTCCTTCACTCTAGATTTTTCTTACCTTCTCCTTCTCCCTAGATTTTTCTAACTCATTAACTCTCTAGATAGTTCTAAACAAATATCTTAGATCATTTCCTAGATTTTTCTAGATTAATCTCCAACATATTCTCATATTCCAAGCTGTTGCAATGGCACTCAAGGTGGATTGGTTATCCATGCTAACTGTATGATGAAGTTCAACAACCAGTCTTTCTTCGGTGGTGCTTATATTGGTTCCAGGTTGCGTTATTTTCATGTTTATGTGGGTGTGTTATTGTCTACATACTTCATTTATGTGTGACTCGATAGTCATATTGGCTACAAAATCATTATTGTGCTGTATAGATCAATATTTATATGGGCATCGATGCAAGTCCGTTGTTGATGTCTGTCCTAGGTAGTTACTGTTTTATTGCCTTGATTGAATCACCCACTTTCAACAGCACCTTGTTTGCCTGCAATTGTTCTTTACTTCATTATGATCTAATTTCTCAGCTTTGTGTATGTATCATTTCTCTTTTCCCCTCTCTTCACCTGGCATCGTTTCATTAAGAGGAGCAGAATCAAAAATTTATTACTTCTGTGAGCAAAGCAGAACATATCCCCTGTTCTTTAACTTGGTCTTGATCTCTGAATTCGAACCTAGATTGCAATGATGAAGCGCAAGACATAACTAATAGTGGTTGAAGTCCATTAATAGTTGATGCCAAATTTCACAAAGAAATGAACAGTGTTTTGACTGTCAAAAATTATGCCAAAATGGCAATCAGCAATACATCTAGCTGTTTGTTAATAACTACTGATTCATGAGTGCTCACTAAGTTTGGACCATGGTTTTTTATGTCATAACCTCTAATGGCTCAACGACAAGAAATCTCGCTTGCTAATTATCTCTGAATTATGAACACAGGATATTTGTCCAAGTAGTTTGTGTGCAGCAAAATTCGATGAATGTTTCCAAGATGTCTTGAGTGTCAGCCTGTCAGGTGAGTTGGATGCCTGCTCTAGGGAGTTGGCCATTTTTTTGAACAGTTAAGTCCGAATTAGGTAGGTGTACACAATCATATATTTGATATATGAAATAAACGACTCGCTTTTTGTGATTTCTGAACAACAAATTGTAGTGTGATCAAGCAGTGAATGGATTTATCAGTTAGACATGACATTAAAAATGTTGCTGAAGTTCAGCGGTTGACCCTCATTTTCTTTTTCTTAGAGAATTTTCGTTAGCTTGTTGTAGTTCATGTAAGACTGGTTCATAGTTTTGGGATAGGACATGACGTTCAAAGGTGAATAAGTCTATGATTATCGGAAATTTGATCAGATTAAGATAACTAATAGAAGTGGAATTTAGCTTTTCATTTTTCATGGGAATACTGTCACTGAATATGATATCTTTAAGAACTGACATCTTCCAATCTGATTTATTTTCCTATTCTTGAACCCTTTGAAATGGATAACATACATAAGCACGAAATAAAAGTCATCGTCCAATCGAAACTCAGATAAACCTGAATGCATTTGTCAAAGCCAATAAAATATGTGACAAGCAATTGTGCAACTATATATGATCACAGGGAAAGGTTAATCTCCTTCAAGGCCACCTATAAGTTCCCTTTTCATCATTCAGATCATAAGGCATCGCTATGGCGCATTCATCCATCATAGTCCTCGGAGCTACAGCCCTTATTCTTTCTCTCATTAATTTGGTGAGCTCCGAGTCTTCTCCTCCTACGACATTTGGTTGTTTGCTACCTACAAATGGTAGCATTTCCTACCAAAAAAATGTAGACACTCTGCTCTCTGAATTTACCTACCAATCTTCACACACAAGCTACAACAATGCCAGCATTGGTAAAGGCCCTGACACAGTGTTTGGCTATTTCATGTGTCGACGAGATGTGATTTTTCGGGATGATTGCCATAACTGCATCAGCAACGCGACAAAGCCTCCTAAAAGCGGAAATTGCAATGAACAGGTGAGAGGAAGCTGTTTTTTATGCAGAGAAGTGTATGCTCCGGTATGCAAACTACTCTGTATACGGCAGGTGGGAGGAGCACAAATTCAAATGGGAATTTCCTCTTGGAGTAAAGGTGTCAAACTATGAGCAGTTCAATCAAACATTGTCGTCTATAATGGAGCCTCTGATTCACGATGCAGCGTTTGAAATAAGTAACAATTATGGGCCTGTTGCGGGACATGCCACCATGGAAGCAAATATTACGGGGACTGATGAGAAGATCTACAGCCTAGCTCAGTGCACGCCTGATATAATGGGAGCTGACTGCAGCAGTTGTTTAAGGCTCGCTCAATCTGATCTTCAGAAATGTTGTGATGGGTTTCAAGGAGCGATGAGCATGACGCCTAATTGCCAGCTCAGATACGATAACCGGTCATTTTATGTTCCTTGGTTGGTGAAGAAACCCAATACGGAGGAGGCTTTACGACCACAAAATTTCATACTAATTAGCTACTTTCTGTTGTTTATGTTTATGTACTGTACCTATGTTTTCTTAGACTAAAGGACCAATATACCATTGTTGAAGATCTTTGATGGATTATAAATTTGTAAGCTTGTAAATTAGAGTGTACCTATTGTTTAAGATATATAGTATTTGGAATAAAAAGGACCTCTGGTGTGAGTTTGTTGTTTTGGTAATAATAAAACACCTGTGTGGTTTAGGTTCTTTCATCTCTGTGCATAGTTCAAGTTGATCTGGTAAATTCCTTGGGGTAGTAGCCTATTACCTTACAAGCTTGGGTTTGAAACCCATCTTTGTTGGCTTATGTCTTATACTGTACAGAAACATAAAAGAACATACTATCATGTTATCAGCAACAGACTAAGACACAAAGTAGTGAATGATTTGAAACCTGTCTTTATTCCCTAGTTATGTACGAAATATTTGGCTTGATTGTACGTCTCTCCAACATCAACAAGATGCATCACCCCAATTCTTCCAAAGAGACTCCCACCGATGTAGGTAAGGGGGGTCGGTTGTACGTAGCCTCACCCCTGTGAAAACACGTCTCTCCTTGAACTTAAAACAGGCTGAAATGTAAGCAGTTTAGAAGTAAGAGTTACTTGCACTTGTTAGTATTGGTTCTTAGTTTTGGACGGCTCGAGAAAAGCTGAATGAGTCAAGCAACGATCATCCTATGCGATTGAAAATGAAATTGCTCATTACAATGTTGTCATTAATCACTTCAATTAAAAGAGTTTGACATTTTCTCATTCTGAGGAACCTTTTCATTTTGTAAATCCTTTTGCATTGACTAACAGCAGGTAAGCGGATATTTAGTGTACGAGTTTTTGATACAACACCAACAGGTCTTCTAGGCTTGAAACTCAGCTGGTAAAGTCCTTGCTTGGAATCAGGATTGTACCTCAACTCCTGTTTTAAACACGCCTTAATGTATGTATGTGCCTCATTGTGCACCCGAAAGGGAAGAAATAAACCAAATGATGTTACCAATAACACATCAATCTGCTAGCTAGACTTCCTATTAGATTCTGCTGCCCAAAAGTATTGATCTTTCAATGAACAAATTCTATTCTTAGCTCTCATGTCTCCACATGAAAGAATTCCAAACATTTTACTTAGCTGTTAAGTAGTTGAAGCTGAATAAGTCAAGCAACAATCATCTTATCCGACTAAATTAACTAATGATTTGAATTAATCTCTTCATCAGTAAATTTGTTATTTGTTGAATAAGTTCAAGAAATAGACATCTTCACATTATCTTTATTTTCTTAACCCCGCCCTTTGCATTGACTAACAGCATACTTACGTATGAAATATTTTCTTGAAAGATTCATTTACTTCAAGATCATCTATAAAAAACCTCCAAAAGGTTATCTTCATCACTCCCCAACGCATAGGCCAAGGCATGGCACCTCCATCTACAATTATTCTCAAAGCCCTTTTCTTAACCTTTTATCTCTGTAACCTTGTAAGCGCCAACAGCGGCGACTTCAACCATGACGTGTTTGACTGCATACTACCGTCACTCGATTTACTGGAATCAAATGCCAGTCTTACCTACCGAAACAACGTGAATCTTATCTTAGCCAATTTTACTGCCAAATCCTCCCTGACCCACTACTACAACACCAGCGTTGGAGATAGCCCTGACCAAGTCTATGGCTACTACATGTGCCGGGCTGATGTCACACTTCAAGCTTGCCACAACTGTGTTAGCAATGCTACTTTTGGTGGATCGAGCTGCAAGTACTATGATGGGATTTTGTACTCGGAGAAATGCACATTCCGGTATTCAAATCACCCAATACACGGTGAGTGGGAGCCCTTGACATATGTTGATACGCCCCTAGGGGAACGAGTGTCAAACTATGAGCAGTTCAATCGAACATTGTTACCCACTCTTGAAGCTCTGATTAATGAGACGGCTTTTGGAAGTGCTAATGATTGTAATGGGACTAGATTGGGATTTGCCACTAAGGAAGCAAATGTTACAGGACACGAGAAAATATACAGTCTGGCTCAGTGCACACCTGATATAGCGGGAGTTAACTGCAATAATTGTCTAAATCTCGCGCTTTCCCATCTCCCATCATGCTGCGATGGAATACAAGGGGCAATGGTTAACATGCCTAACTGTCAGCTCAGATATGATAATCAGTCCTTTTATGATCTTGCCAGCTGCAATCGATAATTAAGGGATGGAATACCAGACAACCATTTATTTTGTGACTATTACCCTGTATTCTTGTTCTGTTTCTGTTTGTGTAGTATAGCTTCCTAGTGCTACATTATGCAGTTAGCATTGCAGATGTTTCACATATCCTACTTAGTTGCTTATTTTTTTATTTTTTTATTTTTTTTTATGTTTAATTCTTGTCTTATGAAGATATTCATACTTTTACTATAGATGCTATGTTATTATTCAAGAATTTATATGAATGTGACAGAGGACACTTTTCTCCGTCCTATGTCTAAAGGACACAAGTTTGCTTTTTTGCTGAAAAGATGCATGATGTACTGTTTTTCTAAACAGCTGGTTGGTATATAAATTGAGATTTAACATGTCTATTTTGCAATAGGTATATGTGGCTAATGGAATAGAAATCACTATATGTGATCGTAATCTTAGACAAAATGTTCAACCTTGTGAAAATCTTGTGTCTCCTTTCAGTTCTTTATATTCGCTGTGTTTATGATTAATCTCTGACAGAAAATGTGAATGAATGCTTAATTATTCTAAATGCTTTATAGTCTATGTTGTCCAAATAAAAAATGGTTTGGTCTGAATTTGGCTTACTTGGTCATCAGTATGATATGAAATAAATATATCACTGTTATTGCCACTAGTAATGTAGAGCACAAATCTTCAAAGTCGTCTCCAAAGATCTAAAATCTTTAATGTACGGATTCTACGGAATGTAAGACTTGAAGATCAAGTTTCTGCATGGTGTATTTCTGCGCAATTCATGGTTTGTGAACAGAGCTGTCAAAGCTGAATAAGTCTAATCAAGATTGATCAAATTAAGATACTATTCTAATAAAAATCTTAATTGAAGTTTTCATTAGCTAACTATCTTAATGGTAGACTTGATTATTATCGCAATCCCCACTTCAGATTCCATTCCTAATCAGTTCCCAGAGGATTGAGGAATATTGGATTTGTTTAATCCTTTGAATTGATTAAGATTATTTAAGTCTACGATAGGCATTTAATTATTATGTTGAATCAAGTACTTCTTCTTCTTATTTTTGATTTTTTTTCCCTGAACAAGCTATGATTCTGTTTCGTTTACAGTTGGTATTCTATAATTCTAATGTATTTCCTCTATAAATAGTCGCGTTTTGAAAGAGGCGCGGAGTAATGGATCACCTAGGAAGAAGTCAGCATATGTGGGAAAATAGAGTACTGATGATGATCAAGTTTCATGCTTTGGTCATGTCTGAAGAGTTAAGATTTGATTAAGATAACATACTATTATAGCAAATCAGCCAAGTGATTATGAGCATTAAGCTGAGCACATGTCAATCAATTATTAGAGAATTTTCTAACTTAAGCTTTCCTGATCTTCTTCCCGCAAGGCCCCATATATTCTCATCAACTTAACCATTGACTTTCATCCTGCAAAGGGAAGAACCAAAAAAGGTCAGCCATGGCATACATACCCTTCCTCTTCATGATCTTATGTTCACTTGGTGCAAAACTTGTCGATGCTAAATCTGATGGAGGCAATCTCATGGAAACAAGATGCATGGGTAATTCTACTGAACTTACTTCTGCCTTGTATCAAGAGTACCAACTCAATGTGTTTTCACTGGTTTCCTCGCTTACATCCACATCATCTCCTGATATACCTCCACGACATTTGCTTTACAGTGACTCGATGGGAAAAGCTCCCTACAAAGCCTACGGTTATTACATTTGTCGGGGTGACATAAAGCCTCAACTTTGCCATGATTGTGTAGTTGATGCATATGGTGCTCTAGGAAACCAAACCAAGATCAGCCAATCATACTTTCCCGAATGCTTTGCTTTCAATGATATATGTATGTTAAGCTATTCAAACCACTCTATAGCCTCCAGATACATAGAGGGCCTTGTGTTCGAGTCTCAGGCTATAGGGGGAAAAGTGTCAAACTACAAGCAATATAACCAGACTTTGTCAAATATGATGGTTGAGCTTATTGGTGAAGCTGGTTCTAGCAATTGGAGTACAGGCTATTTCACAACGAGGGTAGTTGAGGTACCGGAATCCCATGATAAAATCTACACTATTGTTCAATGTGTTCCTGATATATCCCCAGTGAACTGCAGCAAGTGTTTGGGAGAACTGTATTCTCATCTTCCAACCTGTTGCAATGACACTCAAGGTGGATTGGTTATCCATGCCAATTGTATGATGAAGTTCAACAGCCAATCTTTCTTCGGTGGTGCATATGTTGGTTCTAGGTTGCGTTATTTTCATATTTATGTGGGTGTTTTATTGTCTGTATACTTCATTTTTATGTGAATTATATTGGGGATGGAATATCACTGTTATGTTAAAGCTGTGTTTTATGATTCAGAGTTTCTTTGCTGTAGATAAAATTGAAGTTCATTGTTGATGTCTGTCTTAATACTATTGAGTACTTTATTTTTGCGCATATAATTATCCATTTCTTTTTCAAAAGTTTGCCTTTTCGGCCTTCAAAGTCAGTGACTATTGAGTACTGACTAGTCTAAAGTAGGAAACAACATATATCTGCTGTATACATTCTGAGGATTTAAGTCGCTGCATATTGAGTCACTGTTGTATGAGTTTCTGATGTTTTAATGATAGAACACCTATGGGTTTAAGTGGATTCAACTCCAGTAGTTTCCAATTCAACTGATAAACTCCATTGAATAAGGATTGGACCTGAATTCATGTTTGAAACACGCCTAAATTCAGCCGTGTGCCTCCTTGTGCATCCGAAAGGAGAAAAAGAAATAAACTTATGAGAGCAAAAACAAAATCTTATTGACTTGATATTAGATTATGTTGCCCAAAAGAATACGAATCCTCAACGTACAAAATCTGTGGCTTAGCTGGCTTCCATGTCACGGCATGAAAGAATTCCTAACACGTCGCTCAATAGTTCAGGAGTAGTTAAGCTGAATAAGTCAAACAATGATCATCTTTTCCTTTTTGTTCTTTTTCCTAATTCTTTTGAGTTCAAGCATACTATAAGGGTAGAAGGATACACCATTCCTGAAAGCAAAATTAAGAATGAAGAGAACATTTGATACACGAGCATTTTATAGTGCAAACTTACACAAAGAGAATTAAAATTCAGAGCAATTGGCAAGAGACAACCATGTCATTCAATTATTCAAAGAACACAAACATCCAAAGAGAAAGTGGAAAGATTGCACGTACGCACCTATGTAGTCGCTCACTGTTTTGTAGCAGCCAGCAGTGGAATGGGGGCAAACTAGACAGCCTCATATTTTTGTGACTATCACCCTGTTTTCTTGTTCTGTTTCTGTTTGTGTATTATAGCCTCCTAGTGCTAACATTGTTCAATCAGTATCGCAGATGTTTCACATGTTCTACAGAGCCGCATATTATTTGAATGTTTAATTCCTGGCTTATGCAGATCTTCAAGCTTGGATATACATGCTCTGTAATTCATGACTATTTATATTCTCGGTTGTTTGTCTAAAACAACAGGAGCTTGCTTTAGAACTAAAAGATGCACGGTGTATATTTATTTGCAAACAGCTGGTTGGTATATGGACTGAGATTCAACATGTCTTTTTTGCAGTAGGTATCTGTGATACTGGTATAGAAATTAGTAGTGTAATTGTAAGAGTAGACGAAATGTTTAATCATCATGTGAAGTTCTTGTCCCTTTATATCAGTTCTAGATATGTGATTATTTTCTGTGTATATGCTTTAATCTCTTGATATATGTTTCTGGTGTCAGGTAACTTGGAACTTTTGGCTAAGGCGTTAACTATATGCTTCAACAGATTAGTCTGAATTAGGCTTACTTGCTCATCACTATAATACTGGTAATATCACTGATAATTTAGAGGACATACCTTAAAAATTTAAATAGTCTCCAAAAATGTCAAATCTTCAATGTACGGAATGTAAGATGACTGTGGAATGCAAGACTTGTCGGTCACGTTTCTGCATGATGTATATTTTTGATCAAGTTCTTGAAGTTGACTAAGTCTATGATATTGATAACAAACTGATCAGATTAAGATACCTAATTAATATAAAAAAATCTTAAATCTATAATTAATGGTTTCATCAGCTAGCCATCTTCAATGATGAACTTGATTATTCCAATCCCAATAACCATTTCCTTTCTTTAATCCTAGTTGGTTGCCAGAAGATTGAGGAATATTGAATTTGATTGTTTAATTCCCTTGAACTGGATATCATCAGAAGATACAGATAAGAACAAAGCAAAACCATGTTCTAATTTTCTAGTGATAAACATGGACAAAAATAAGCAACACCATAAATCCTATGTTACGTAACAAAGATGTTAAGTCTACTTCAATCAGAACTATAAATTCATTCTTCCAGAAAGGATTTTACATCCATCATATTTCCAATCATAAAGGCGAGCCATGGCACATTCAACCGCGACACTTCTCATAGCCATATTATCGATTTCAACTCTCTATAAAAATCTGGTGAGCTCTGACAGCATAGACTTCATTTCCGAATCATATAGTTGTGTGCACAACAAAAATGCCAGCATTACTTACCAAAACAATGTAAATCTTCTTCTTTCCGATTTCCTCGCCCAATCCTCCTTAAGAGGCTACTACAACACCAGCATTGGTGACCGCCCTGACACGGTCTTTGGCTACTACATGTGCCAAGGAGACCTTAAACCGAAAGCTTGTCACAATTGCATTGTCAACGCCACACGACTTGCTCAATTTGCAAACTGCAAGCAGCAAGATGGTGCTTATCGTTCCGAGAAGTGTATTTACAGGTATGCAAACCACTCCATGTATGGCGTGTGGGAGCAGTATTTCATTCAGTCATACACAGCCCTTGGGGCAGAGGCATCAAACTCCCAAAGATACAATCAAACGTTGTTGTCTACATTGGAAGCTCTTATTCATGAGGCCGCTTTTGAAAGTAATAGTAGTGGCTCAGTATTGGGATTTGCCACCAAGGAAGCTAAGGTTCAAGAAGACGAGAACATATACACCCTGGCGCAGTGTACACCGGATATATTTGGAGTTAACTGCAGCCGTTGTTTAAGTGAATCGCTTTCTACGCTTCAGTCAGATTGCAGTGGGTACCAAGGGGCTTGGACTCAATCGGCTAACTGTGTGCTCAGATACGATAATCGTACATTTTATCTAGGGAATGGAAATAAGCTAAGATCGCTAGATCTCGTAGTTATAACCTATTCTGCTCTGTTTATGCTGATGTACTACACTCACCTTGTTTAAATTAGATCTCCAATGTCTCACATTCATGTGTATGAGTGAGATTGTTGATTGTTCTTTCTTCAGATCTTGGTTATAATGGTTTGATTAAGTTGGGTTTGTTAATATATGTAGGGATCTTGGCTTCAGATATTTGGGTTGCAACTTTTTTTCGAAAGTAATACATACACAACAAATTCTAGTACTAATTAACAACGTTCTATTGTGTCGCTGTAAATAAATCAGAAAACAAAACTTAGAAAAGAGTTGCTGGGAAATATATAAGATGATGTTCAAGGTACGGAATCTATGACTTGACTCTCACGCTTCTCCTACTGCGAGAAATCCTCTAGCTTAGGCATCTGCAATATACTTCCACATACAAGTTAAGGATCCTAAACCAGAGTCCCCGTCATCTTGCATCACGTCTAGTGCTTGAGATCAGGAGCTTGCATAGGAAGGCTGATAACCTTAGTTTTAGTATCATTTAGGCATTGACTATTAACTTCTCAATCATTGAGTATAAATATCATTAGGCTTAGTTGGTCATTCGTACGATGTGTGAATAAATTAGTGACTAGTCATATGCTACTATAATAATAATACTAACAAGTTCATATTAGAGTACAAACCTTAACTACGTTGCCAAGAGATATTAAATGTACGGAAACTATGGCTTGACAGTCACGTTACTGCAGGAAGAAATTCCAACAGGTTGAAAATGCATGCAATTGTATGACTAGTTCAAAGTTTATGGACACCATATTCAAAGCTGTCAAGTCAATGATCTAACAGAAAATTGTTCATGTTGAGGTAACTAATATAATAAAGCTCTTCACCAGAATATGGCATATATTATTGCTAAAATTCGAGGTTCACTGCATTTTGTTAATCCCTTTGAATTGATTCTCCAACAGTGTTGTAGAATTGTAGATAACCACGAAACAGAAATCGGGCTCAGTACTTCATTAATAAACCAGATTTTGTCAACATCAGTTATATATATGCAACAACTATAGTAAGCTATTAAATCAATGTGAATGATACTTCTACTTCAATACCAACTATAAATCCCCTTTGCCAACAAGAATTTCTTTAATTTGTCGTCATCATGGCGCGTTCACTGTTCACAATAATACTTGGAGCCGTTTTCATGATTACTTCCCTCTATCATATTATGGTCGGTATACATACTAAAAAAAAGCCAGCATTTCATACAAAAACCATCCAGAACAGCACTTTAAAAGCAAAATAAGTCTATGATCCAAAGAAATTTTATCAGACTATAGTACAGCTAATAATATACTAAACCTCTTCTTTGCAATATTCTTATTAGTCAATCATCTTCAGGAAACATTTCATTCTGTTAATCCTTTTGGTACAGATAAGCACGAAATTGAAATCATGTTTCGTGTTTAAACTGATAACCCTGAATTCGTCAAAGCTATTAATATGCGCAACACTAACAATGTATGCATAAATATATACTATATATTTTGTAACGTAACAAAGATTATTCTAGTATATACATGTAACTCAACCCTGACTATAAATTCCCCATAAACAATTTTCTCCTCACCATTCAGAAAAGAAGGCAAGCCATGGCACATTCAACCACAATAATTGTCATGGCCATTTTATCAGTTTTTTACCTCTGTAATCTGGTGAGTTCAGCCTCAGACAACGTCCATTTGAATCTTGGAGCATTTAATTGCCCGTCCACCAGAAAACCCAGCATTTCCTACAAAAACAACATAAATATTCTGCTCTCTGATTTCATCTCCCAATCATCCAAAAGAGACTACTATATGGCCAGCACCGGCAATAGCCCTGATATGGTCTTTGGCTACTACATGTGTCGACGAGACCTTAAACGCGAAGCTTGTCAGAATTGCATTGCCAACGCCACAGAATTTATCCGATTTCCAGAATGTGAATACAAGGATGGCACTTTTATATCCCCCAAGTGCGTATTCAAGTATGCAAGCCAATCCATGTACGGCTTGTGGAATAGAAACATCTACAAAACATTACCTCTTGGGGATAAAGTATCAAACATTCAGCAGTACAATCAAACATTGTCACCTACAATTGAAGGTCTGGTGAATGAGGCGGCTTTTGGTAGTGACACTAATGGGTCTATATTACGGGGTTTTGCAACAAAAGAAGCTAATATTACAGGAGGCAAGAAAATATATAGCCTGGCTCAGTGCACACCTGATATAGTGGGAGTTGAATGCAGCAGATGTTTAAGAGAAGCGCTTGCTGATCTGTGGTCAGATAATGAAGGGTATCAAGGTGGAGAGGTTACAACTGCTAATTGTCTACTCAGATATGATAATAAGTCGTTTTATGATCTTGAAGTGGTGAAAATGAAACCAAATGAGAGTGATATAATGCCACCCAAACTCGGAGACTTGAATCCCAATACAATTGATGGTTTAAAGCCACCAAATCTCGTATTCATCTACTCTGCTTTGATTCTGATGATGTACTATACATGTACCGTGTCCTAGATTCGATCATCAACTGTCTCCCTAGGGATATAAAATAAGTTGTTGAAGATCATTGGCAGTTTGTTAGCTTGTTTTAACTGTACAAAATGATGGCTCTTTTAAGTTAGTAGTTAATTATATGTTCGTGATCAAATTCCATACTGCAAAGGAAACAAACTAATAGTGTTATGTCCTTGTACTTCCCTTGGTATATGAACAAAATCATGGAAACCGCTAGGAACTATGTTCATACAATCGTACAAATTCAACAGGGCAGTTGTTTTATCAAATAATGCACCACACAATCAGTCTAAGTTTCCAAAGCCAAATTATCCGAGACTTTATAAAGCAAAAGTAAGCCAACTAGGTACAAATAATTGACAACAGCTTAAAAGACATATAATTACAAACCGACTTATCAAAACATACAAACATAGAACTAAAGACAAAACAATGAGCGAGGGTGACACCACACATACAAAAACAAACTTGAAATTTTTCAACAAATCAATTCCACCCCTTTAGAGAACTGTGTGAAGGACTAATCTAGGAGAAGGGAGTAGTACATAACCAGAAACAGGGCAGAGTAGATAAGTAACAAATTTGGTGGTATTAGACCTTCACCCTTATTGAGATAATAAAATGACTCATTATTGTATTTCAGCAGGCAATTAGGTGTTCTAATGTCCGCCCCTTGATACGTCTCATAAGGTTTCTCAATACTAGAAAGCGCAGATCTTAAGCACCTGCTGCAGTTAACTCCCACTATATCAGGTGTGCATTGAGCCAAGCTGTATATTTTATCATCTCCTGTAACTTGAGCTTCCATGGTGGCAAACCCCAATATAGAGCCACTACTGTTACTTTCAAAAGCTGCTTTGTTAATCAGAGCTTCCATTGTAGACATCAATGTTTGATTGTACTGCTGGTAGTTTGATACATTTACCCCAAGGTGTGAGGTTATCAAAGTGGATATCTCCCACTCGCCATATGTCGAGTGGTTTTTGTACTGGAAAATGCACTTGGCGTGGAAGAAAGTACGATCTTGGTACTCGCAATCCACTTCTTTAGCAAACTGGGTGGCATTAACGATGCAGTCGTGGCACGCTCGTGGTTTAAGGTCTCCCCTGCACATGTAGTAGCCATAGACTCTGTCGGGGCTGTCACCGGTGTTGGTGTTGTAGTAGCCTTCTAGGGAGGAATGAGAGATGAAATCAGAGAACAGAAGATTTACATTATTTTTGTAGGAAATGCTGGCATGTTCGGTTTTCCCACAGCTAATCCATCCAGAATTGGCTTTTGTGGTGATAGACAGGGAAGAAATCAATAAAATGGCTCCAAGAATAATTGTGGGTAAAGGTGAATGCCCCATGGTTAGCCTTATGATTTGAATTTCGACGATAAAATACATACTGGAAAAGGGAATTTATAGTTGGCATTGAATTAGAAGAATCGGTCTGAATGATATTTGTTGTAGCATAAAACTAATGAATTTACTAGCTGTAGCATATTATATTTGTGGTGACGAATTCAGAGGTCTTAAAACACACATCAATTGTCTTCAGGATCGGAAGATGTAAATCCTTGAAGATGTTTTCTAATTAGTTAATTGTCTTAAGCTGATCAAGTTCTCAAAAACAATGGAATATAATATATTCAACCTCTTGGAATAGAAGTTCCTCATGCAAAAGCGTGAGAATCAAGTCATAGATTCCGAACATCAAAGATCTTATCTATTTTCCAGCAACATCGTTTCTAAGGTCTTGAAGATTGACAGTGTTTGTTTATAGGAATTAGTCTATGTAACTAGGCTTACTTGTTCATTGGTACATTATAATGCACTTATATCTTATAGAGTGCTAATTCTATCGATAATACCATACACTTTTATAAATAAGCTTCCCTAAAAGACATACTCCCACATATCTGGTCTTGTAAGACTGGTTCATATTTACAGGACAGCTTTTAGCTGAATAAGTCTGATCCATTTTAATTGAAGCACTTTTACCAAAAAAAGAGAAAAAAAGAAAAAAAATCAAGATTAAGACAATGTCGAATCACCATCAAGGTCCATTTCATTCCAGTAATCCCTCCCAGATGTACACATAAGCACGAAACAGAAACCAGGTTCCATGTTACATTGATATCGACATATGGTAAACCTGAATTCGTCAAAACTGTAGAAATACGCTGCACCAATAAACCAGGTTCTATGTAACAAAGATCATTCTGAAGAATACTTCTTCAAAACTATTATATGCAGCACCAACAAAATGATTTTGTGAAAAACAATTTCCTCGCCAACAACCATTTAGTGCCCGTTTGGCCAAGCTTCTCCCAACTTCTACTTCTTCCCCCATTTTTCTTCTTCACCACCACCTCTTCCACCACCTCCTCCACCACTTTT
>BSSO01004272.1:0-14821 GCA_030267885.1 Mesembryanthemum crystallinum
ATAGGCACGTTTCCAACCAGCTAACCACTTGGTCATTTTCCCAAAAAAACAACTGACTTCGAGTTGGCCCCAAAGGTTCCCTGGCAAGAGACCACTCAAGAATAGAGCAACAAGCAAGAGAAGCATAGTGACACAAACCAGAGCGATCAACATTAAACCCTGCTAAGCCACTTCTGAAAAGATCAACTGACTATCATCTTTGTTGGTCACACTCCCATAGCCCAATTTGGCTTTTGCACCTCTTCCTCGTACTTCAGTCAAGACTTGTCAAGGTAGTCTGGCCTTCTTTGCTCTCCCCATCAGGTAAGATAATAATAGCCTACCCTACCAAACTACTCCTGCTCCCGCTAGGGAGCGAACCCTTGAATGAAGTAGAAAAATCGCCTCGTCGTATCGGGCAAGATATAAAGATTCGAATGCCTAGATGATGAATATACTTGAGAGATTTTAGGTTGTTCTGAGAAAGAAAATAGTGTCATCGACAAACTGAGGAGTAACTAGTAAGGACCAGAAAATTATCCCCCCCCCCCCCCTCACCCAATTTTTCTCGTAAATTATAATGTGATCTCTAATCTAAAGAACATAGGTGCACCTAATTCCTTATTACCATAGCCCAACCTATTATGAGTATAATTATAAGAGGGTGCACATTGAAACTTTACTCCTGAGTGCACCTTATAAGCATTGACTTTTCTCAACTAGACCCCTCTCGGCTCCCATTAGAACCATCTAGCTTAGAACATCAACAATTAAAGTAACAAGGGGCGATTAAGGGTCTCCTGTTTTTTTTTCACATTTTAGCCTCTCAAAAAACAGCTAATAATATCCTACTTATACTAAATAATAAAACTTGCTGAAATCTAATAGTACAGCACATAAGCATATATGCTAACACCATCCTATAATCGCACATTGATCTATGAGGAGAATGTACTCTCATTGTTAACCAGAAGAAGAAGAGAAAAAAGTGCTTATTGATATGAACATCTACAGTTACATGTACTCTCCACAGTGCAACTCACTTTTCCAAATTTATGATCCTAAACCTGATGGTATAAGCTCTGCATGTATACCCCGCAGAGTAAAGAGCAGTTCATAGTAAAACTCATATCAGATAATAGTCTAACCCTAATCTATGAACAATATTATGGAAGTAAGCAGTAAGAAGGACAAGTACTGCAGCTCAAGCTCACGAATGCCATGAGGATCCATAGATGCATGTATTCTCTAGAGTCTAAAGTACAAGTGTACAAGTAACCTCGGAAATGGATTGCCATGAGCTAAATAAGCTTTTGACCCCTAAAGTATACAATGTGAGCTAAAAAGAAATAAGCTTAGTCTCACCATACTACTTTAATTGAGTCTTTGAAGTAGGTAGTACAAGTACCCCAGCTGAATCGTACTAATGTTGGGAATCCAAAAACCGAATGTTTGTGATGTTCCAGCCAAGCCTTTGTCTCTGGATCTAGATAGTGAAAATAACCAGTTAAATGAAGGTGGACTAGTGCTTAATGTGAAAATTTTCTCATAGTGAAGAATTCAAGCACCAAACCTCCAGGATACCCAGATCCGAAATTCCTGTGCATGTTTTCAGCAGATTCATCAAAGGTCCAATTACGCAAAGCTCGGTCTCTGGTAACCTAATGGTACAAATGAAACAAATTGAGAATTGTCTACAAGAACCCAGCTGGAGAAAAAGAAGACGTATTACCTTTGCGACTATGCTGGCTCCACTGACAACTGGATAAAGACTGTCAGCTTTCTTAGCGACCACAAATTTGATGGATGGAAACCTCTCAGACAATTTGGCAGCATACTTATCTGCATCACCAACTGTATCCACATACACCTACAAAGGAATAGCCTGTCAGCTATGTCACTCAGACTGAGGAAATGCTTAAACATAAAAAAAAAAAAACTAAGGAGAATAAAAAAAGAGCAATTATTTGGAAATTGTAACATTTTAGTCTATGAAGATCGTACTGTCATGGAGAAGATTGGTATTTCGATTTCTTTTTGTGGCCAAGTCGTTGTGAGCATTGCTTTATTAATTAGTTTCCTCTTTTTCTTTTTTTCTTTTTTGACAGGGAAAAGGGAATCTACATCGAAGATCATCAACCAAATACAAAAATAGAACATCTAAAGAATTATTCTCACCAAAAGTCAATCTGATACAGCGCACAGCTCCAACAATTATGGCATTACTTGTATCCTATTTTTAATGAAGGCGAACTATCAAATTTTCAATTTTCTGTCTCCACACAAATCAAGATGTTCATCGTACATTCACTTTTCTCCTATGCATATTTATTTTCACTCAGATTTTATTTTCTCATTTGAAAGGAAAAACAGTTGCATCAATTAAAAAGTTACTAGTCGATAGACCTGGAGCACAATCATGTTGTAGTTTGTTAAAATGGATGAAAATCTCTCTCAATTTCAGTTATGTATGACATTTGTGATAATATTTCTAAATTTGCTGGGAAAAAATAAGAGAGAGAGAAAGTCTAAAGAGAATGTAAAAAACTATAATAATAACAAATAAATGAAATAATAAATTAAGCTGAATGAAAACATTTAGCATAAATTTATAAGAATATATTAATAAGGTGGTATTTTGGAATGATAGTGGACTGAAGCCCTTACACCAACAAAATATAAGTTTAGATCCTTGAACCAAAACTTTAACATAGATTAGGTCCTTATTATGTAGTTAAACTAGATTGTTAGTAGATCATAGTCATGTGATTTGCTAAAAGAATGCTAGAAAATAGAAAAACGGTTTCCCTAAATACACCATTTCAAGAAATAATTCCCATGATACCATCCAGGTAGAATAGGAACCAAGTGCTTTATTTCTCCCCCCATGGTGGAGCGGCTCTTTCACGGCTCTACTAGCAACAGCAACAGATTTTTTCCATCCTTTCTTTTACTAGTTTATTATGCTTCTTCAAAAATATAGGAGACATAAATGCATATAACCAATATTATAACATGCAAAGCATGCTATATGCACTGTATCAAATCACAAAGCCACTTTCTGAGTTTCAAATCTCCCATAGGCTATGGAAGCGAATCTTGTAAAAGGTGGTGAAGTGAAATGGTTGTTTTGCTTATAACAGTTTGTCAATGACACATTGGTCTTTAGACCAGCTATTGAATAGCATCTCTTTAATGTCAATACCATTCTCATCACCTTCCAACTAGTTTATAAATTGGAAAAGAATTTTAACAAAGGCCCATTACTTGGGCTTTATATGAAGGCTCGTTGAATATGGCTGAAATTTAACATTGCAAACGTTGACAGCTTGTTTCTGATCTTGGACAACCAATGGGAGCAAGGAGTACAGAGAAGATGGCACCTGTACTTGATTACATGAAAAGGAAATTAATAGCTTGGAAAGGCAAGTTACTGTAGGGGGAAAGTTGACACTAACCAAGGCATCAATCTCCACCTTACCTATTTATTTCCCTCTTTGAAAACCCAATATCTGCCATGGAAATGATCCTGAAGATACAGAGAGGCTTCTTTTGGAAGGGAAGAACGGGAGATTTTGGCGAGGGAGAATAGGTAACCAACAAATTGAGATGATTTGGCCCTTAAAAGTGTGGAGAATCTATTCCTTGGATTGGTAGTGGATAAATCAAGCTCTCTTCCTACATTATTTCTCAACATGAAAGATGTCTTAATTGCTCTTGTCACAATTGTCTATAAGGACATCCAGTGTGCTCGATATGGATGAGGACTTCATTTTGAAGCTGGCATCTGCATTCGACTATTATGAGTTTTATTTGCCTGTTTTTCTTGACTTCCGAGGATGGATAATACTGCTGTAGGATGTAGCATTCACGAGCGTGATCTCGGTCGTCAGAAAATTAGTTTATTTTCAAAGGGAGTAAGGCACATTGGAGGCAAGTGATTACCAGAATGGTACAATGTGATTGAAGCAGTGCCGCTTATGACATGATGGTGCCGAGACTCGGTGGACCAATGGAGAGTAATGTCATGTAATCAAAATCAATGCAGCTGCTTTTGCTACTGCTCAAAAGGGCATCAAGATACTGTAGGTAATGGCAAAATAATTCAGTCTAGGAAAGACAATTGAATTGACGAAACCCCTTGCAATTTGTTGATTCCATGTTATTCCTACTAGCAGGGAATAACAATTGCTCACAAGTATTTTGGGGATGAATCATGTGGGTGTGGCGCCTCAAATGGATGAGAACTTTTTTGCATGAATAAAGAAGACATCACAATGATTTTCTCATGAATGTCTTGTGTGATCAACAACAACAACAACAACAACAACAACAAAAGACTGAGTAGCTTTGAGTTGTGCTAAAATAGACACATCTAAAGTTATTTCCCATATGAATCAGCTCTCATGGAGGATAACTCAACTCGTACGCTGCAAAGAAAATTCGAAAACTCAACAGGACTGAAATATCCGTATGGCTATTGATGCTGACTAAGGTGAATAAGAAGGACAGGCTCATAAACCATGGCGTCAGCTTTCCAACACAGTTTATGCTTGTTGTGTAGCATGGAGGAGAAAAATTTCCATCCTTGTACCCATTTTGAGATGGCATGGTCATTCTGGTTGGGTACACTGGTTCTGGTTGTGGTCAATCTGTAGTTCAAAAATCCTGGTTTGCTATCAAGCCATAGCAGTGATTGATCAAATCAATATAAAACATTGGAGCTTGAGTAGCACAATAGGACACAGTCGACTGCTATCCCCGCCCCCATCCNCCCCCAAGGTTAATTGATTTCAGGCTGACTACTGATACAGAGTGCATACATCGTATGCACCGTATACATGCTGCTTTTTTATTTTTAATTAATTGAGAAATTTTTGTAATTAAACTGAGTATTAAAGAGTGAATCAAAGATACAAGCTAAGAGGACAAGCCGTCCTTGAGAGAACAGCTAAGTACAAAAAAGAATCTCTAATCACAAGACATCCAATGACCCCATTGAAGGCCCCACACAGCCTTAGCCCAAAACAAAGCCAAGTACACCACCCCCGATTCCACAAAACCAAGGACCCTGGAAACTCTGGAGAATATTCATGAGTTATGCTCCAACCAGAGGCACCAGGGACAGGGAATAGCAAAGAAGGCACACCTCCATAACATTTGTGCTCCTTCCCCCCTCCAAACCAATACACTGAATCTGCAAATGCAGGATAATACTAGGGGGCAAATAAAACATTCTCCACTGACTACAAGAAGCATCACCAAAATAGCCTAAGCAAGATCACGATGCAAAAACAAGTGATCACATGATTCGTTAGCCCTATGGCAAAGCACACAAACATTGAGGGAAATGGCTCAACCTAGTCTCCTCCACTACATCATGTCATGAGCACTCGCCTTACCTAATGCTCCAGACAAAGGCCTATACCTTAAGGGGAAATAAAAGGTGGTGACTGGAAATGGAGGATATTGTGGAGGAAGACTAAGATAGAAGAGGAGAGATTTGCAGGAGAAAACAGTTGAAGGGTCTCCAACCCATACATACTCAACCCCATCCACCTTTTACTTCCGGGTAGGTGCTCATTATTTATGTGTATATAGTTCATCGATGTTGAACCTATTTTTGCTAAATATAACTTTCTAACTTCTAAGTGCTTCTCTTAAACAATCTTGTACTAGTTCTTTCCTATTGCTTCTTATTGGGTTTCAACATCAACATCCAGAACTCCTCCAACATTTTATTTGCAGTTTCAAGGACAACTCTCGTCAAATAGTCATACCTGCGTGAGAAGCACCCCAATACTGAGCACCCTAGCAACAAGTCCCATTGCAGAATCATGTGATATTTCATTGAGATTTATCTTAGACCTGTTTTTCAGACAGACAGGAAGTGTCAAAAAGCAAAGGCAAGAAAGATAACTCCTCACAGCTGGTATGTCAGACATCAAAATGATACCAGATGAAGCAATGTCTTTGCTTACTTCTTCAGCATTTTGGCTGAGAGTTCTCGGGCGTCTATTACATCAACAAACCATCCTATAGAGTCATTGGTCTTCAATGATTCAAATAGTTCCTCCCTTTGCTCCTCCTTGAGAGTTTTTGAATCTGAAAGAGAACTAGCCCAATTGTTATGATGCCGTTTTGGAATAGAGAGATAATGCTAGCAATTAACGGGTCTCTGATACATGCATTAGATACGTTGATAGGAAGAGAGAGAAAGAAGAGGGGGGGGGGGGAGAAACAGCCATGCTTATATTTAAACATACGACGCGGTGGATAAGGCTTGAAAAACAAATCATTCTATCACAAGTTTACAAAATTACAGATAAGAGATGGGAATGTCAACTTCATTGTGCTTTATACACAACTGAATATTTCAGGAATGTGATATATAATGATCTCCAAAGTGAGCAAAATGAAGATGTAGTGAATGGCCTATATGGATGCGTGAAAATGGTCCTGCCTTTGGCAAACATAAAAAGATTATCGAACAATGGTTTAATAGGCAAACAAATGGTTATTATATTTAGAAAAGCCAAACTTTTACAATCAAACAATTTTTTTTTGGTTTCGTCGCATTTGCTTTTACGGGTAATTTATTAGGTCAAGATATCTTAGAACATTACTTTATCATGATTAGGATGGTCATATTTTAGTTATGTTTTGACATATGATCAATTTCTTATTCTCCAATTGGATTATAAGTTGTAACCATGCAATGTCATTTTGTACCTCTTTGACTAAAATTGAATTGAATTTTGGGAAAGTTTCCTTTGGTTGGAATTACTTAGAAATATTCTCTTTCAATGGTTCAAAAGATAAATCTAAGCAGTAACCTTTCAGGGTTTGAGTTCAGTGTAGACTCTTCCAACTCTAAAAACACTTGAGAACTTGATGAAAAAAGTACATGAAAAAATCCAAAATCGAAAAATAAGGCAAGCACTTAATTTTGTAGGCAACATGGTCAATATAAAAAATGTGGGCAACATGCATCAATGCCTACAACATAGAGCAAATCATTGTCGGATATGGAAAAACCATCTCAATTATTAAAAAAGCTTTTGATGTGAGAGATGATTTACATCCTATAACTAATCAATGTTGATCTGCGGCCTACAATATGGGCAAGGTTTACTAGGAAACTTATTACTGCTGCACAAAGGAAAGTTTGGGCTAATCTTGCCTATCTCTTCCAAAATGGAGGTTCATTGATTCATTCTCTGGTTGCTGATTCAAGGAAGGCTGCCTTTGAGGAGCAATATGTGTAAAGTGGGCCTTCAAGACCCTAGCATATGTATTTTCTATGAGGAAACTTTATCTCATGTATCTTTTGACTGTTCTTTTAGCTCAACAGGTATGGGATAAAGTGATGCAGTGGCAAGGGATCTCAATTGAATTCCATTCTTGGCCTGCTGTCAATTCTCAGCATAGTGTGCAAGTTAGAAGCAAGAAAGTTGGTTCCAAACTCTGTGGCAGGAAAGGAATATGCAAATATTTTAGAATACTCAAAGGGAGATAAGGGCTATTATTCAGCACATCATCCAACAACATGTACAGGCTTTTGAAGCCATGGACAGAAGAATCAAAGAATATTTTGCTAGCAATCTGAATTTTTTGCCATTAACCTGTGTGTTGTTGAGTTGTAGTCAAACTTTCTTTGGGGACATTGGGGTTGTTTGCCATATTATTTTGTTTTATTGGAAAACAGCATATGACTGGCCTTACTTCAAAATTCCTTCCCAAAAGGTAGACTGATGTAAGCTAGGATGCCTATAATTTTTCTGAAGTCTTTCTTGGCTGTGTTTTAGTGTTTTCTGGGTACAGGTCATTTTTTGGCCTTTTATGTACGTATTTACTGTCCAATATCAAGTCATAGGAGCAAGCCAGGTAAGGAGAGCAAAGAGGAAAGTGAAGCGGCAAAGCAAATGAGGAGCAATCCTTGTGAAGCAGGGGTTGCACGGCCTTGCAGCTGCATCAGCGGCAAGCATATTGGAGAGTCTGGAGGGGTGGCACGGCCATGCTGCCCTATGGCATCCTCGCGCTGCCTTACGGTTCAGCACAACATGATTTGCAAAGAACCTAGTGCTACAGTAAGGTTTTAGCAAGCAACGTACTGTTTGGCAAGTCACGCCTAGCGAGTTTTTGATACTTTATTAGCTAATGTCTTTTAGATATTTATTTGTGGATTATCCTCATATGTATTATGATACAATTTATGGTAAATCTAGGATTTGCATTTGTAATAGTTTCCTAGTTGTGCTAAAGTTGTAATCTCAAGGACTTTAGAGAGGTAGTACCCAAGGCCTTATTGGAAAGTTAAAAGGATGTCATGTTTGGGATGTTCTCTCTTCACTTTGAATTTTTGCTCATACAACATTTCCTCAAATACGATATTTACTCGAACCTTTGTCAGAAATACAAAGGGATTGACAGGCTTTACTTTTTCTTATTTTCTTCAATAAGAGGATGTCTTATTCTCTTTCTGGTACAAAGTTGATTCTTGTGTATCCAAAAAAAATTACAAATTGCCCCAATTATGTTGGACCTTAGAAAGGGAATAACCCAAGAACGCCCCAGCTGTTCTAGCCCAAAGGGAAGCTAAATAATAACCCTATCCCACAGCATGTCTAGAGAAGCGGATATCCCATTGTACACCCGTGCATTTTGCTCCATCCATAAGCACCATAGCACAGCTAATACTATATTGTGCCACAATGATCTCCACACCATTCTCTCCCAAAACCCACATACCGGTTACCGAGTCTGCAAGAAGCCCTGAACACTGGCGGGCAAACCCACAACCTACTCCACAATTGGAGTACCACACACAACCTACTCCGAAAACCCACATACTGAGTAGAGTACTATCGGCAAGTGATCAAAGCATGGGCGAGAGTGATATCTTTATAAGTGATTTGAGCAAGGGCGAAAGCCTACCACACAGTGTTGCATGGAATGAGGTACGAAGAGGGTCGTGGGACAGGAACGGGAACAAGATTCAAAATTTTATGAATCAGGAACGAAGGGGGCTTGGATTAGATGGGACGATATGCTACATGGTATCCTCAGGATTGTAAGAAATTTTCCTTTTTCAGGTCCTTTTCCTGAGACTTTGTTTTTGCCTTTTCCTTTCATTTTTTATTTGTTTAATTTCTGGCTTTCTTCTCTCTTTCTTTCTTCCCCTCCTCCTCTGATTGAGGGTTCACCAATATAATCATCGGGTTGCATCTTGGATTGATCTGGTTTGGAATCGTCCCCCGTTGCGGGACGATCAATCCCGGTTTGCGAAACATGGACCATTCCACGTCCCATGCAACATTGCTACCTCCTGTGTCAGCAACAGGAACTCATTTTCAACCGCAGTAGTGCAATCAAGCCTAGAGGAGCGTTTCTCCGTCCACTACACTCCCAAGTGTATTTGCTATTTTGCAAAGGAGGAACCCGCAACTCATATTCCCTAATTAATGTATCAAAATTCCTCATATTTGACAAACCATCTAAACTCCCCAATCGTTCCCCCACATTACGCACAACATTCAAATCTCCCCCAACAATCCAATATGGAGAACAAAGGTCTGCCAAAGCACTCAGCTCCTCAAAGTAGGCCCCAATTCCTACAAGGAATACATACCGAGGAGATCCAACATTCCCCTCTTCCCCTAACCTTCAGTTGCACTGAAACAGAATAGGAACCCAAAGTATTTTCCACCTTAGGCGGCAGACCTAGTGTCCCAAGCTACCAACCACTAGAATCCCCACAAAAAGGTAGCACCGCCCAATCCTTATCTCGTGAATCCCAATGACTCCTGATGAAGAAAGAGTCTATTGCCTCAACATTTTGGCTCCTGAAGAAATAATCTTTGAGGCCACATCTCTCACCATATCCCTCTTCTCCCTCCTTCCCCAACCCGTTGACATTCCAACTAAGAATCTTCATTAAGACCGACTTTGACCCGTACCCTTCGGTCGTCTTCCTTACCATAATTAACACTGGTTTGGAGATTCCGAAGTTCCTTACTCAATTCTTCCCCCTCTTTCTGGCATAAACTTTGTGGCTCACTCGAACTTGCGCTACCCTGAGGAATTCAAGAGTCTAAGACCAAGATCACCAAGTAGTTTAAGTGGGTCCTCTCATCCACAGCCCTTGGCAGGGGCGAAAGTTCAACATCACCTTGAGAAAAATGTGCTGTGACAAGGGTATTGCAAAACAACATCAGGTATAACACCACAAGGTCTAGTTGTGGGGGAAGCATCAAAAAGGTTAGTAGCCCCCACATTTAACAAATTCACCTCCTCCTCAAGACTACACCTTCCATCCTTCTACAAACTCTCGATAAGAAGCTCCTCATTATCGCCAAAGTGGTTCAAAGATTCACTTACATCGTCCCACTACTCTGAAGCAGAATTTGACAAATGTTCTTGTCTCCGCCAAGCGAAGCATGTCATAGCATGTATGTAATCAAGGGTTGTCCCCAACTCCACCAAATCAACTAAAGTGTCCCGTGGGTGGGTGTTCGAGAGGTTCTTCCACCACCATGTCCCAAGGTGTGTTATATGTCAATTGTGTTTATGTGTGTAGTAGTTCCAAAGGTGTTGAGTCTAGTCAAGTCCGGTGATGTGTTATGTATCGTACCAAGTAATAGTAAAGCAAAAGGTTTTCACACTCAAGTTCAACGAAGGGTTTTCCAATTGTGTCCTTTAATTCTTATGTATGTTATACTCTTATTATGCTTTCGTGTGCATATCAGCTATGTTAAGTATCCATTTACTACCCAATAAATGGTACCAAATTCAGCAAGAGTTGGAGGGGCTTTGTCAAGAATCCCCACATTTACAGTCCTCCTCATATACCATTCAAAATTGCACCAATCATAGTACCATAAGATTTCCTGTTTCCAACACTTCCCAACACTTCAAACTGCTAAAAGATAGAAATATGTTCCTTCTACCAAAGAGGTATGTAACAAAACATATTGCTACTTTGACAAAGGAACTTCGCAATCATTCACTAATGGGAAAAGAGCAAAATAGGAAGAAAAGCACGTGAAACTTGTCAAACTTCCATTATGAATCGTATTGCAGACTAAAAAGGGGAGCCACAGATTTTTGGCAATGTCATATCGCTCAAAGATTATCCATTTTCCACAAACAACACAATGTGATGACCCAATAGAAATATTCCAATGCAAAAGGTGAAATTAAAAATAAACTGTGAATAAAGCCTTCCAACTAAAACAAGCTGCCACTCATCAAATTTAGCCTTAGTTCAAGACAACAACAATAATATTACTACATTACAAGTCTACAAAGACCTATGTACTTGGCGTGCGTTCTTTTCAAATGAAAGTATCTCAATTGAACTCAACTGAATGAGCACCGATTGAAACGGGATTAAATAAGGTGAAATGAACACATCCTTAAGCAGCATACCAAGTACCAACCACGGACACACCAAATCACCAATAACTCAACAAACACGATAAAATCGATAGTATTTTAGGAAGCAAAGAAAGGGCAAACCTGCGAATTTCAAGGTAGAAAGGGTTTTCTGGTAAGAAACAGCACAATACATGCATCCATAGACCATGGGGCCTAGAACAGGGCCTCTACCAGCTTCATCAATGCCCATAATGCAAGGCTCAGATGCCCATTTGGGTAGTATTAGTTCACCCTCTGAACCCATTTTCGTGTCTCTGAGTGGGCGGGCAAGGGAAGAGTGTGAGTGTGAGTGTGAGTGTGAGTGTGAGTGTGAGAGTGCATATACTCTTAGCCGGCCAGGTGCATTTTGTTGTTTGTATGGGGTCGGAATATGAGGGGAACAGGGGGAGGATTTCAGGGAACGGAAGAGGCGAGAGCGATGGGAGACAAGATGGTTGTATTTCAACATTTGTATTCATCAATATAATATATTAAAAGGGTGAAGCAAATATAGAAGGCAACATCATCACCCCCAATAAATGTTATTTTCTTAAAAAGTAACTAGAAATAATATGTGATTGAGAAGATTTTAATTCGCAACCTCCAACTAAATACAATGAGACTACAACCATGGCATTTATCTCTATAACATATTAAAATAAGTTAAATATTTTACTATATAGGGTTGAAATCATGAGACATTTAATAACAACTCAAAATATTTTAATATCTTTTCACATTTGTAAATTTTAAAATCTTTTTGATAGTTACTAATAATAATAGTTTGTATATAATATTAGTTTTGTGACAAAAGTGCAAACATTGGAATATTTTTGTATAATTTTCAACTTGGGAATAATATTGTTTTACCAGGCAAATTTAGGGATATTGGTATCAAATTTTCCATATTATTTTGAGTATCTAAGGTTTGCATATTCCCACTTTATTTACCTAAGATTTTAGATAAATTGCACTTTGGGTACCTAAGATGTGGTGTTTACTTTTTTTGGGTCCGAAGTTTTGTGTATTATCACTTTCGATACCCAATGTTTTGAAAATAATATCACTTTGGGTCCATACTTTAATTCTATTAATTTAATTAATTACTTTTTTTTTTTATTACGGGAACATAACAGTTACTCTACTGATGATGTGTTAATTTAAACTATCGAGTCTCACATACACTATTCATTCATTTTAGTTCAACACCTTAAATTCAATTCATTTTAGTTCGGCTATTATTTTTTTTTTATCTATTTTTGATCAAATTAGTAATAGAAAATTTTATTTAAAGTGAAGATTTTAAGAAGTGTATGTAATACGTAATAGTTAACATTAGGAGTTAAAAGTGTGAACATAAATAACGTGGGTATCAAAAAAAAAAAAGTATTATACACCAAACCTCAGGCACGTAAAGTGAAAATTTTTTCCTAAAATGTCAGGTACCTAAAATGGGAATTTGCAAATCTCAGGTACTCAAAGTAAAATTTATCATAAAATCTTAGGTACCCTAATTGGGAATATGCAAAATTAAGGTACCCAAAAACATTACATCAAACCTCAGGGATCCAAAATGAAATTTTTCTTGATGTAAGTTTATGCAAATAAAAAAAGGTTTTAAATACTTTATCAACTATATAAGAGAACAAATATACTCCCTCCGTCTCATGAAGGACTTTACGTTAGACTTTTCACGGTCTCTAATGCAATACAACCATGAATAATTGTAAATTTATATAAGAAAAAATTACAATATGATGATATTATGAAAATATTAGTTAATATGAATCTAATATAAGTATTTTTAATTTGTAAATCTTTATATATTCTTCAAAATTAATGGTCAAAACTTTTTATCTTTGTACTCGATCAAAATGTCAAATGTAAGTAACTTCATGAGACAAAGGGAGTATACTATTGGAACATATCAAATGTAAGTAACTTCATGAGACAAAGGGAGTATACTATTGGAACATATCAAACTAAGAAATTACATGAATGAACCACAATTGACTCCCTTTTACCCCTAAACATCTGCATCCTACTTGGTATCAGATTGAATTTCTTTTTCACCAGTTTCAACATTGAGTCAATAGGCATCTCTAACTGATCTCTGAAGTCATCCAACAATTTTTGAGTTAACCAAGGCACCCTAGCATTTGGATTCTTTGAAATTTTCTCACAAGAGTGCTCAACAGTTAAGGTTTTAATTTGGAAAGTCACCCTAAATGGACATACTCTAGGTGGTTTCCACTTGGGCTTCCCCTTGTATTTCTTCTACCCAGATGAAGCTTCACCAGCCTCCAACACATGGTCTTTAGGTTTGCCACTAGCATTGATACAGTAGGCATAGTACCTCCAAGAAGAGTTGCACTCCCTAAAAACATTCAACCCCTGCTGGATGTAGTAATCTTTCATAGCACTAAGTGTTTCTTGGTCAAGAACATCAAACCCTTCTCTAAGTGGACTTTCCCATCTACCCCATACTCATAGTACTTCCCCTTGAGGTAATTTGGATCAGCCTCCACATCACTATCAGTTATGTACCCTTTGTCAAATCTAAAAGGGTTGTACTCATCATCAACTGATGCATCACTATCATCACTCTCCTCAGCCACAAATCCATCATCCTCCTTCCAATTATCATCAGTAGAAATGTCCCCATCCTCACTTCCAGCTATGAAGTCATCATCATCACTATCATCACTGCCCTCCTCTATGCTGTAATCCCCATGCATAACCACCTGCCTACCCCTCTGCCTTGCCACAATTTTGTCAGCCCTATGTTGTTCAAACTCATCTTGCCTATTATCATCCATATCATAATCCCTACCATCACAAAATACTCTCTCAAAGTAAATGTCATTCAACACAGAAGCCTTCTGTGTGATGACATTTTGTGCATCCTCATCAGCTTCATTATCCCTTAAATTACCACCATAAGTCTCCTCTTCATTTCTGTCCAACTCCCTCACCTGTTCTACCCCAACAGGTGCCTGGACAGGTTCCTGATTGGGTGCTTGAACAGGTTCCTCATTAGGTGCCTGAGCAGGTGCCTGAACATTTCCCTCAACAGGTGCCTGGGTTGCGGACTTCTTGTACTTGTTAAAATCAGGCAGAACGATAGAGGGATCCCAGTGTAAACTAAGATTGTGGGCAGGGTCAAGGGTTTTGGGGTTAGGCAGGGCCTTAACAATCTTATGTAACTCAGACTCAACCTCACCATCCTCAACCCAAACATGGATAATATCCTGCCCAATGAACTTATCAAACATCTCCAACAAGTTCTCATCATCATTAACCTCTATCCTCTCTTCCTGACCAGGGGGCTTATAGAATACCCTAGGGTTTACAGGTAGTGGTGCATACCAAGCTTGAGATTCAAATCTAATATCCCTCACAAAATCAATCATGCCATACTTAT
>BSSO01004273.1:0-14820 GCA_030267885.1 Mesembryanthemum crystallinum
TAAAACAAGTACCATTTGGTGATTTTGAAGGGTATGATGGTGAGAAAGGTGGGAATTTGAGAGAATTAGGATGAAGATGAAGAGAGGCAGAGGATGAATTTGTTCTTCTAAGTGTTGTTGGGCTTTGGATTTTGCAGCAATTTGCTGAATTTCCAGTGGCATACTTTTCTTTCTGTAGCAATTTGCTAAATTTTGAGAGAGAGGAGAGAGGTGTTATGGGGTGAAGGAGAAGAGAGAGAAATGGGTTTTGAGTTAGGGTTAATTGGTCATTTCACAATTAAATTAAGGGGTATTTTAGATTTTTCAGTGTAAATTCAGTGTAGTAATAAAGTTAAAAGTATTTTTAATGTTTTCCGGCTGCCACGTCAGCTTGTTTGGCCGGAAAAGAGGGTCCAGACCCTTCTTTGTCACATTTGAAAGGTTGGACCCTTCTTTGTCACAAAGTTGAAAGGTTGGACCCTTCAATTGATGTTAATTCCAATACTGAGAATGATGAACTATGCTGAGAATGAGGTTTCAAGATATGGAACTCAATGTCGATCGCTTCACAAAGCACTGGCAAGATTGGTTTTGATGATGAACTATGCTGATCAAGCTAAAGCGTGGAAGGAAATAAATTGAAAAAAATCTTAACCCCTTCGGAAAGGTAGAGTTAATAACTTCCTAACAGAGCAACAATGGTGATGAACATGATGGTTGCCACACATACTCGCAATATCGACGTAGGTTATTACCTAGAAGTTCCTTCCCTTTGTGCGTATCAATATCATGTACTACTTCAAACCCCGTTTTGTCTCAATAGTAATATAAGACGTGATCTCCAGTTCCAATAAGCCTCTACACATTGACTGCAACGCTACTGCTGGCGCATGTGATGATACGGACCGAATCAAGTTTCAGATAAGCATAAACGCCCTCTTTTTACAACCAAAATCTCCGAAGTTTACAGCCTTCAAAGAGGTGTTGCCAAATTTCTCTCTCCTAATGTCTATGCTCTCCCACCCCCTGCAACCCCCCCAACAAAGAGGAAAAGAAAAGAAAGAAAAAAAGAAAAGAAAAGAAAACAGTTTTCTCACATCAGAGCTAAACACTTCTCTCTCTCCAGTTTCATCACAGTCCCAAAACCTTTTGAATCACATTACCGCACTTCCAAGAGCCAACGAAGGCCAGCATGGTCATACAAGATATAAATGGGAACATGCTAGTAACAATGAATAAATATACTACAGTACAAGGTACTTCTATCTTGTGCTCCATTTCAATTAACATTAAACTAAAGGTACTTAATGAGGAGTGAGTGCAGAAGAATGAAGGAGAAAGAGAGGACCAATGAGATGGAAGAAACACATCAAAACAGCACCTGCCCCAATGAAGATCAAAAAGACGCATTAATAAGAGTCATGATAATAAACAATCAGACCCTCTGCGCCTTTATGATTAATCTACTGTCAACAAGTTTATCTTCGATTTGTTTTTGAAGTCCTGAGTTGGATGAGCAGGTGGTAGCTAAGTACAAATGTTAGCAACAAAGAATACAACTAAACAAGGCTAAGTTACCTCTAGCTTGCTTTTGGCTTCTTGATCAAATGCTTTACAGAGGATGTCATAATTCTTCCGTTGTCCAATCTGTAAATAGCAGAGTAAGCAATTACTTCAAAGCAAAATGATCAACAAGAAATAGAAATAAAATACAAGGCAATAAGCAATAAACTGGTGCTTGTACCACTGGATCAATTCTTGAGGGTGAGATAGTTGACACACCATACCTGCAATGACAGTATGTTCTATGTCAAAAATACAGATATCCTGTCTAAAGAGGCACAAATCTTGAATGAAAAATGAATAAACATATTTGCACTTAGGAGGAGGAAAATGAAAGAAAAGAAGCAGCAGCCGCTACACTAACTAGCTTGCATCAAGAGAATTCTGGCTCAGCGTACTGTCTTGATGAGACTACTGATCCCTGGATTTGAAACATTTGGTCCAGGTCTTTGAGGCTCAACTCCAAAATCAACCAATGTGTAAATCAACGTCTTTGTCCAACATGCAAATGCTAATGTGGGATAATTTACAATGCCATAAAGCAGGCGAATTTCAGGTGAAAGGCAGGCATCCTTAACTCTTTGATCATAAACAAGTTGAACCTAACTACAAGTACAAGGAAAAGTATGCGATGTGCCCATATTGCTTGAGCCATATGTACAATGTCAACTGACAGATAAAATGTGACAGGAAGTGAATATTTCCGTGCTACATCAGAACATCACCCCATGGGCCATGGCCTCTTTTGTCTCCCCCTTCAATAATGCTTATGATTTTGGGTAATAATGCCATTTGAAGATCACTTCAATAAGCAAGACCAAAAACTATTCAATTACTCTCTGCAAAATAGAATAACAGAACCAATTTGTAATTTAAGAGAACAAAAGAACACTGAGGAACAGACAACAGAGACCGCCAGATAACCAACCAACACACCACTATAAGAAAACGTAAACAAACAACCATATCCTGAACATTTCCTAAAAGGCTCGTTTTCACATCTCCAATATTTCATATGCATATGAGAAAATGATAAGTTAAGAGCCATTCTCAAGGCCACCTCTAAACCCATCATGTCTCAATATTCATGAAAGCATCTAAGGGAGAATCGCATTCTGACATGGACAACTGAGAATTTAATAGGAATCAGAATCTAACCAACTTGATGACGCCTGCAACATAATATAACATTGGCTTTTTCACTTAGCATTTGCTCAACATTTCAATAGTCAATTACGGAGCCACAAATCTGTAAGTCATTAATAAAGACCTACTTTGGCTGCTTATTGAGTTCACAACTAAAGTAGTGCCTGTGCCCCGTTACCAATTCTCCATGTTGGGATTAAAACCAGCTTCTAGTGCAGACTACAAGAAAAACATAGAAAAGATAAAGATGAAGTCAAAGATATTTCTACACTAAGTTTGAACTCTGAGGGAGTAGCTCAAGTGGTAAGAGCTCTGAGATCTATTCCAAAAGGTCCCTAGTTCCAGTCCCCTTAGGAGCTTAGGGCCACTATAGGTTTACCTGGCTGTTAACTCCAGGGCCCATTGGATTAGCCGGGCAAAGCTTGTATACCCATGTTCTAAAAAAAATAAAAAATTATACACTAAATTTGAAGTGGAAACTATATGGGATGCCATGCGAAATCCTACACCCTCAACTGAGCAATAGGAAAGAGTCTGCTGCATTGGGTTGATGGCTTGATTCAGTTAACCATATGACACACCAAATGCCATATGTTGCACCAGTTATTTTCATCGAGATAGATAATTTTTTAAGCAAAAAGGGTAACTATTAGTTCTACAATGTTTTCTGTAGAATCTATGGATGGAAGATCCTACAAGTCCATAAAGTGACAAAGTCAATGCTATTAGATTTTGTATAAACGAGGCTTCATATAATTATGAGCCATTAGCAGCACACATGTGGTAGTCCTGTAACCCTAAACAAATTGCATGATACTAGCGCGGAAACTCCTAGTACTGACTTCTCCAGCAAGTTGATCCTGTTCCTGAGCTTCTGAACCACTCATGAAAATATGTGAACAACCTTCCTGGTAAACAGTTGGTGCTACCCGGAGATATAAGGCCCATTGTATAAAGTTCCACAGATCAAAAGTACTGGTAATTAAAGACTAGACCTGCCACTTCCAATTACTGGGAGACAAATCGGCACACACTACAATCCAAGTTCAATACTTACTTTAATTTACTAGTGTAAAACAACATAGCTGGCAAGTTAGCCTTTTGAACCGTAAGCATAATCGCAGCCATGCAACTCTGCAAGAAAAAAATGAGAGGAAAAAAAATAATTTATTAGCAAACCAGTATTACCGAGGAACCATACAGGTAGAGAAATCATATGATATGATAATACACAAAATCAAGAAAATAAAACCAAAAAAATCCAGACTCTTCACATAGAAGAGTTTTTATTTTCTCATCTTCAACACCACTGTGCACAAGTTAGTGTATGTTTACAGTGTTAACAATTCATGCTTATGTATTCGTCCAGACGTGCTTGAATGACACAAATGCACACAAATACATACTGTATATAATAATACTTATATACACCGCATCATGAGCAAGAAGCAGC
This sequence comes from Mesembryanthemum crystallinum, assembly GCA_030267885.1. Lineage (NCBI taxonomy): Eukaryota > Viridiplantae > Streptophyta > Magnoliopsida > Caryophyllales > Aizoaceae > Mesembryanthemum > Mesembryanthemum crystallinum. The sequence goes on from BSSO01004273.1 coordinate 4,142, forward strand.
CAATATCCTCCCATTTTGAATACAAGCCTTACAATTAATTTTCTTTTCCAGTTCTTGTAACTTTAGAAATGCATTACCGATTAGAAATGAAAAATAGAGGGACTGACAGAATTTCCTACCTTGAGAGCAATAAGCTCCAAAAGTTCCATTAGGAACCTCCCAAGTCCTTTTCCTCGTACGCATGGCTCAAGTTGCAATTCATACACATAAAGAATTGGCAGTTCCTCCTCCAATATGAAACGATAGTGCGCAAATCCAACAACATGATCCTCATGCTCATTTGTATGCATAAGTCTCTTGTCATTATCGCTTTTCAGAGTTGAAACCTCATATACAAATATGTATCGAGCTTCTGAAGCAACCATTTCTCTGTATTTCACCTTCTCTTCTGCAGGCCACTCGGTCCCATAATGTCCTTCCATATTTAGCTGTATAAATGAAAGATCAGCAATAATGTTAAGTGTTAAATAATGTTTTTTTTTTTTTTCAACATGCTTATATAACTTACAAAGCCCAGTGGTTGGAACAAAATCCATGTACTTCAGTGGTATGTTAGGTCTATAGAGAGCAAGATATAAGATATGGACAAAGGACTCTTGCACTGAACCCCTAAATGCTTAAAATGTCAACCTACAGTTGAAACCTCACAAAGACACACTTCCAGTCCCATTCTCTGTGGAGGCCCTGGAAATTGGAATGGACCTCCAAGAACGTGCCCAAACCATCTATGATCCTCATTCCTCAAGCATAGTTATCCAGCAGGAAGGGATCCTCAATAACAATATTAAGAAGTGAAAGAAAGGAACAGGAGAAAAAGAAAAATTTGCATGTAAGGTACACTTAGATAACAAAACAACCTAGAAACACAAGCAAAATATTAGGTCAATTAATACAATTATTACCTTTAGGAGCTTCTGAATGTATTGCTTCAAAGATCGAGACAACCTGTCCCCGCGTCCTGTCTCCAGGCGCAAACAGAGACCTTGTATAGCCATATCAACATAATGTAAGTAGAACAACGATGAAACAAAACGTGAAACATGATTATACTATGAATTCATCAAACAATAATCATATTTATAACAAGAAGCTATTTACATGAGTAAATTGATTCCAGATGGATGCTGCAATGTACTACCAAAAACTTTAATTATCATCTTCTATAAACTCTGCAATAGCTCCTCGTATAAATTAATCAATCTATCAAAATTTGACAAGAAAAGCATGATGGATGGTATATCAGATATGGCAGCAAGTATAAGATCAAACATCTTATCCCTGTCAGCTTCATTTTATACAAAGAATGCCCACTTGCTTTCAAACTATTCAATCCAATAAGTGCTAGTTCTCATTTTATAGTGTTCAAAAGTAAGGGCTTGTGTACTTGGATGTAATTTGATTACATTGTAATGCATCATTTTAGCTGTGTATATTCCTATTTCAGAAATTTCACTCTTCATTACATTGCAACAATTCACATTCTATGAGTAGCCATAAGCATGTCTATAATTACAAAATCTTCATATATTGCAATCAACATTACATCCAAGTAAACATCACGTAAGTGTATATTCCTATTTCAGATTCCACCTCTTCCATATATGACAAGACTGATCACTAGAGGCTCCTCTTAAAAAATTCATGCTATCTTAGATGCAGAAGGCCCGTGCATGATAAAGAAAAAAATCCTAAGCATAAACCAAAACGTGAGAGCACTAAATTAAAGCAGTATCACAGACCTACAGCGACAGATGTCCAACGAAGTGATGGCCAAATGCAGATGCCAAGCAAACAAGAGCTTATCAGTTCAGCACCCAACCTTTGTGATGTTGATGTCAATCATCATATGTCTCTCTCATTTCCTTTACTTTTTAAACACAACATGCAACAATCACAGAACACCAATTACAACATGTGCAGCTCTTAAAACTAAGATTAACCGCATCTCAATCACCTGAGCTTAGTATAGGATTTCCAGCTTCCTTCGTCTTTCAGATGCTAACTCTTTAATAATTAAGACCACCCATTTACGTGGAAATTCAGTGCTTACTCTCTGATTACTTCCTTCAACATTTCTCCATCTGTAAACAATAGTTCCGACCTTCAACTTAATTTATCACATATTCCTACCATTTCTTTATGCCAAATCAAAAAAACCCTCAGAAACCAACTCCAAATATACCCTCAATCACAAATTTCCAAACCCGGTAATAAAATCATCCAGAGAAGCAGACATAACACAAGAGCTTTCATAATGAAAGATAAAGGGATTGCAACGGTCACCTTGCTGATTGTAACGGTGGAATGCTGGGAATGAAGCAAGAGGATCTTTGAGGGCTGATGCTGCTTTGATGAGCCTATCTACTTCCTTCTTCTTCTCTAATTTCTAACATTGCCACAAAATTTAGTAAGAAATAAATGACAAAATCCATCAAGAAACTGAATTCCAACGAAAATTAAAAAAAAAAAAAAGTTCTACTCTGATAAAAATCGCTTACCTCTTTCCTCTTAGTTGTCCTCTCCTTGCTTGAACTGATGTCTAAATCCTCTCCCTCCATAGCAACGCTTCCCGAAGCTTTACAATCCTACATTAAGTGTTTTCATTCAATGCTCCAACACGAATTTGTAAACCACAAACCCTAAATCGCACATTATGTGTTTTCATTCAATGCTTCAACACGAATTTGTAAACCACAAACCCTAATTTTGATATAGTGAAATCCGCAAACCCTAAATCGCAAATTAAAATTCGAAACAATGAGGAAGGAGCGAGAAAAAAATTTAAAACTAACTTGGACGAGAAAGGTGGAAAGACCCTGCAATGAGGAGGTGGTGCAAAATTAACGCGGTGGCGCCGACCGACGTGAGGCGAGGGCGTAAGCCGTGGCTTTTGAGTCGCCGGCAGTGGCGCGGGAATACAAACGAAAGGCAACTGAAATTATTTTTTATATCAGGTGACTAGTGACTACTGATTAGTGGGAATTTAAAAATTCTTTTTTGTTCTTTTTTTTTTTCAGTTTCTAAGAAAATTTCATCGAAAAAAAAAAAGAAAAGAAAAGCTTTTGAGAAAATTGGTTCTATGAAAAAAAATATATATTTTTATGTTTTATGTAAAGAAAAAAAAGAACAATCAAACAAAGATTATGCATGTTTTGAGTATCGGTAACAGTATTATATAGGGATAAATTTTTGTATGGAAAAGCAAATTAAAGGGTGTAATGTACATGGAAATAGAAGAAGAAGAAGAAGGAACAAAGATAAGGATGGTTAGCTACTAGCGACACAACATATAATGAACCTTAATATGGATGCTAGAACTAGTAATAACGGGCTAGAAAGGGACCAACAGAAAACAAATAGAATGTGCAACTTATAAAAGCTTGTTGAGTTTGATACCCACTAATGAACAAAAGGTGGTCCAAATCTACATCAAAATTGATGCAAAGAATAGGACGAGGAATTAAGGAAATATTTATGCTCGTCAATTGGGTGGTTTATGTTCGTCAATTTGGTGGTATATATATACTGTTATAATGGCAATTAAGAGGTTTATTTATCAGCGCATGTGTAAGGAATGAGGAGAGTGTTTGATAAGCTAGATCAACATTCAAGGTCAAGAAAAAAAAATTCATATGAAATAGTAACAAACCAATTAGAGAGGTGTTTGAAGTTAAAAACTCATAAGGTATCATTTCAAAACTAGATGTTGCAACTCAAATACAGATAACAAAGCTGAAAATAATTTGATAAACACTTTGATAGTCGAGACTAGAAAAACTATATAAAAAAAACGATTAAAAAAATTAAATAAATAAAAAATAAGATAACTAAAAAAGATTACTCAAACTAAAAAGATTGCTGAAAATTGCCCATCATAACTTATTTTTATGTCTTCCCAATCTTTTACACCAAAAAGGAAATGAAAATTACAACAGACTTGCACGAACAATTAGCTACGTAAATCAAACGTGTGGCTTTATTTATGCCTTGTTAAAGTAAATGGAAACCCAAGAGGTGTTGGCCCACTGGTAAATAAGCTTTGGCTTATACACCAGGTCACGGGTTCGAGCCTCCTGGGGAGCACCTACACGAATTTATTCGTGGAATACCCGAGGCCGTTCGTTAGGAGGTGCCCTTTAGCCACGTTCCTCCTTGCAGATACCTATTGAATTGTCAAGAAATTTCTACTATATGCCATGGATAAAGGCTAATGAATGAGTTGATGATGAATGAGTTGATGATCAAAATATAACAAGTACTACCGCTGCTAGTATAGCCCCTGCGAACATTGTTCCTTGCCAAAACATACCAGCTTATGATATCCATGCTGTCTTGAATCCCTATTCCCTAACCTAGCATACTCTTATACACTAGAAGTCCAAATAAATTACTCATATTAATATCACCTCTTCTCCCTCTTATAATATCACCTCTTCTCCCTCTTATACACTAGAATCCACAAATAAGTCTATGTACAGGGCCGTCCCTTGCCAAGTGTGAGGTGACCGACCGCACATCGCCTCCAATTTGAAGGGGCCTCAACTTTTAACATATTTTTGAAAGTAAACCCATAACAATCAAATTTTCAAGAATTTTTTTTTTTCAAAAACTCTTTTTATAGATGATATTTGTATTAAAAAATTATTTTTCTCATTAGTTAAGGGGCCCCATTTTTATTTATGCACAGCACCCTTAAAAATTTTCATAAACTTTGGGACAGGCCTGTCTATGTAGGACTCATAACCTCAACTATACTAATAATAATACTATTTTATCAAACTTGCAGCAGTAGATTGTGGAATGAATTGGATTCATTCTGAGTAAGTTGTAAAACTGAATTGAATTGAAAATACGGTTTGACTTGCACGCGCAAATTGAATTGAATTGAATGCAATACATTATTCACTTCACATACAACATTGCATTATAAAGGAACTCCTTAATGTCTTATGTTTGTCACTATATGTTTTTAGATTTTTCAAAAAATCTTGTATGCTAAATTACTCAATTACATACTCTTGTACAAAGCACTTCTCAAAAATTAAGGTAATTTTATAACATTGTGTTACTATGCACTCACAAGTCACAACAACTTCTAATGTTATAGGCGTGGTTGGGTTTGTGGTTTTTACTTTTTAACCTGCTCAATGGAAATTATTTGACCAGTAGCATTTACAATTTTCATTGTCACTACTATTAATCTATGTCTATGAATATGAAAAGAAAAAGAAAAGAAAAAAAAAAAAAGAGTTTCCTTGGCACTAACGATGACCATGACATACATTACATCAATATATATGAACGACACCTAAAGTACAAGAACGTGGTAGTAATGTACTCTATTATCACAAGGAGGCCTTAAACTGAAATTTACCGCTAGAAACACTACTACACTGATCGGAGTTAGAACTGGTCGCCGACGACGATGACGACGTCGTGACGCCGCATTTGGCGACGGTCCTCACGCTCTCGATCAACTCCTCCGTCTTAGCATCCTGTGAAAGAATCTCCGAAAGCTGTTCCGGGTTAATAACCAACCTCACCTTCCAAACCCCGGTTCCATTATACCGGGGCACCACATCCGGGTCGGACCTCACCGTTATCCTCGGAGCATCGAACGACATCCGGTAAGGCGTCGACGACACTGCCTTCTTTACGCCGTCGTTTGATAGGGGGAGGAGGTAGTAGAGCTGACCCGGGTCGAGGCGATCCTTGTGTAGGAGCGGGTTGGATGAATGGGCCGGGTCGGGGCTTCGGAAGAGGGCGTGACCCGGGAACTCGGAGGTGATTTGCTCTGCTGTGATGGGGGCGTAGAGTTCCATTATGCCACCGTTGGTTGTCACCACTTTGATCATGGTTTGTTCAGTGGTGGTCACTTGATGATGATGATGATGGTGATGCCAGGGGTGGTGATCCAGTGCGGCAGATGTACTGTTGTAAGCGGTGAAGACGCAGTTTCCCATTTTTTTGGTAGGAGATTTTGGAGAGAGAAATTTAAAGACAGAGAGAGAGGTTGAAGGTAATGAAGATGGGATTAGTAGTACTTGTACAGTATGAAGTTATTAGAAAGAGGAGGCAGCCGACAGAAGAATCCTTTGCTTTGGGCAAATTAAGGCCAAAATCAGAAGTGGGGTTAAATGGGTGGGACCCACAAGAAGGTGGGATTATTTGTGCATACAACTCTCACCCCTGGCCTCCAATAATTGTGATTAGGACAAGTACGATTGTGTGATAATATATGCTAATTAAGCTACTCAGTTGATAGAACGAGACAAAAAAACTAAAAGGGACATACACTATTATGGATATACTATTTGTTTAGTATTGATAATCACAGATCAACTAAATGGATGGCAATGGCAAGGATCTGCTGCCGTCATTAATACACACACTCTGGTACTGGTGAGTGATGTTTAGTTTATCCTAACTCCCAAATTGTTTGCCAATATGACAAAAGTTTATTCTGTTTGGGTCGGTGAGAGTTTAAGTGGAATGGCCACACCGTGGGAGTGAGACTGGATGACTTTCAAATTATTCGGTGTGATTTTTTTTCTTTTCACAATTTATGAATTTGTAGCTTGATTAACAATATGTTTGCTGGCGTTTGCGGGAAAACATTGTAGAGAGAAATGAGGGAAGAATGAATGACTGGGGGGTTTGACGGTGCGAGGGGGAGACAAAAGGAGGTGAGGTTTGGTGAAAAGGCTTAGATTTGCATTGCATTGCATTGCAGGCTAGCAGGGTGAGGGGATGTGAGTTGTGTGTGAGTCAAAGGCGTTAAAAGTTGACCACACGGTGGGAATTGGCTTGGGTAAAGGCGTAAAGGCTACCTATCTGGGAGACACAAGCAATATAGCAAAGAGATCCTGTTTGAAGTCAAAGAGCTGCCAATTCCATGAATTTCATTATCAATATCATCATCATCATCATCATCATCAGGAGAGGAGACCTCCCAGATACTTCCTCTTTCTCCCTAATAATACTGTGGCCGTGTGGGATCCTATTTTAGGGAGCCTCCTCGTGAAATGGGCCCACCCTGCATCCTCCTCTCCTTTTCCTCATGTTACTGCGCAACAATTTGCCAGATACAGCCTTCTCTTTCCTTTCTCTTTTGGGTATTATTTACACGAGGGGTGGATGAGACTCCGATCGAACTGGGGAACTTCATCCGTCCTGAAGGAGAAGGCATCAGTCGCTTTAGATCACCATCACTAATTGGGAAACAAATCATAATTGTTGATACTTGATACTAAAGGCTTTCATAATACTCCCTCATTTCCACTAACACATTATCTTAAGGTATTATCAGGGAGTGGAAATCTAAGTCAAAGATTTGGAAAGTGGTCACTGCTGTGCTAACACATTAACTCATTAAGATACTCCACAAGACAAAAAGCAATGAAAAGACTCAGCTGAATACACTTGTCCAGCAAAAGCACAGGAGGACATCTCAATCTCACCAACTTCATCTAAAATCTCCCAACTTCCTGTCCTGTTCTGTTCTGTTATGTTCTGTTGATGTTCAGAAACTCAGAACACGTTCCACGATTGAGGTTGGAGAGCGACAATCAACATTTAGGATGATTCCCAACATTCATATAGTCAGTAGAACGGAGTAAAATTACAAGAATGGCTACTGGTCCAAAGCTGTGTTCAGAGCATATATAAAGACATAAATAAACAAGACAGTGCAAAAGCTTCTCCAGCTCCATGCTCAGGATACAAATTTTGCAATCACAAAGAACCAACAAGCCAATAGAAACAACACAAAAGATAAGTCATCTCCAAATAGGCTTCATCTGGATCATCTCCCAAAGGATATTGAAAGCAGCAAATTGCTGCCTCGGCCCTACAGATCAATGAATGAAGAACAGTTCGAGTAGGAGAAGATACAAGTATGAACTACTGACTTGTCAGAATGATAGTATGGCTTTAAGGATCACAACAGCTGCGCCAGGTGAAAAAGAAGACCTTTTGGGTAGGCATCCAGAGTTGCTAATTAATGACACTAGAATTTTCAGTCTTAGGCAATAGCTAGGATGTCTCGACATTCAAACAGTAATCAAAGTATAAGCCTGACGGGTGACCATGTACAATGTTCCCATTACACTTGAGCATAGTTCAAAGCAAGCTTGAGATGCGAGTAAACAATTTCGATTGAAATAACTAGCATCACTGACCGTGAATACCAGGAACACTTGAGCAGCAACTAATCATCAAAATAAGATATGCTAGACATCATAGTTGGGGCCAAAAAATGCAATCTTGAGAAAGGAAAAATGAACTGCTTAGCTCAGCAGATACATGAATCACTCATGATCAAGCAATGACTCCGTCTATATGTATCTCAGACCCCTCATTCCAACTCAAAAGATAGTTACACCCGATATTCGAAGTATCAGTTCTTGCCCTAGTAGATCATAAAGGCTATAAAATACAATTCAACAGCAATCATACATAGCATATCAATTTGTTTCCTTGAGCGTATCCCAAATAGTTGCCTCACAGAAATACAATACTCAACATGCTTTATTAAGCAATGCAGCTACTAGTAATATGCTGCAATTCAAGATGCCATTGACCCAAATCATCAATCCAAGACCACACAAAATTCTGATCTTGTAATTTTCTATATATATCATAAATGATCACGAATCATACCAAAAACTAAAAATTCATTCTACAAAATACAAAACAACAAGAACCTGTGATGAAACTGAAGGGTCATTCCAACACCACAGTGGCACCAAGTTTCTTCAATTTCTCAACAATCGATTCAGCCTCCTCTTTGGTAACCCCTTGCTTGACAACAATAGGAGTCTTCTCAACCAAATCCTTAGCCTCCTTCAACCCCAAATCCGTAAAACTCCTCACCTCCTTGATAATCTTGATCTTCGACGCCGCATCGAATTTCTCGAGCTTGACATCGAATGCAGTCTTCTCGGCGGGCTTCGCGTCGGGCCCAGCTCCGGCGGCATCGGGCCCGGCGGACGGGCCGAGCCCGGAGGAGAGGGCGGCGGCGCTGGAGTTGTTGAGGCCCATCTTGAGGCGGAAGAGGATGGAGTAATCGTGGAGCTCGATGGGGTTGAGTGACATCAACTCATCGGCGATTCGGTCGAGTTTTTGAGCTCGGGCTGGTTCGGTGGAGAGAGAAAGTGGTGATGGTGATGAGAGGAAGCGTTTGAGGAGGCATCTTGATGGGATTTTGGTGACTACTGAACGCATTTTGTTGTTGTTTTCTTTGCCGGTGATTAATTTTCTGGTTCAATTCTCACCGGAGATGGAGAGAGACAGGGGAGATCGATGAATCTGGGTTTGGTTAGGGTTTTACAGTCAATTTGTCGGACTGATGAAACAAAAAGCCCAAGTGGTAATTAACTGGTTTGGTTCTTGAATTTCAACACTCGCAATTTTCAGCCCATACTTTCTTCTTTTGATAGCCCATTTGTTTCCTATTGGCAACTGGCATTCTGGCAAGCTAGTCACGATCAAGGTTGCACTCTCATCCCTTTTAAGCAAGATCGATGCTTCTAATCTTATAAATGAAAAAACTGTTTATTGGGAATACTTTACCTCTTTGTGAGCTAATCCGGTGCGAGCAGGATTAGTCCTACAATCAATGTTGCACGGACACGAAAATGGGATGTAGAAACACGAAAACCGAAAATATAGAAGCACTTATTTTCATGTTAAATATCCTTTGGATTCATGCGAAACTAATGTGGCATCCGAACTTATGATAAGAATCGGATGAGTTTTTCCTGAAATATCCGTACATTGGGAGTCACAAATCTATTAATTGATTTGGCCATCTTGGTTTAATTTTACAATTTTTATATCACATTTTTTTTTTGGGTACGGGTATAGTGTAATAATCTTTATATGGTAAGTTATGTTTTTATTTTGTTGAAAGCTGTTGTTTTTCGTTGATATGTAATAAAATCGTACTTGATCGATGAATCTTGTTCGATATAGTTTTATAAAATTTTTGTTTGAGACGTGTCTCATTAAATTATTAGATGAGACGCATAAATAAAAAGGGTTTGTGGTATCTAGATCTACTTATTAAAGTTCAGCTAAGTGATGGCCTCATTGAGACTAGTTTTATTAGAGACAAACTGTATACAAATCCTCTTCATAAAACTGATTTATCATTGGAGACCGTTAAAATTATTATTATTATTATTATTATTATTATTATTATTATTATTATTATTATTATTATTATTATTATTATTATTATTTTTATTTTTTTTTTTTTTTTTTGTTCATTCTCTACTTTTTCATATACATAGCATTTTGAAAGTAATCATTATTCGATTGACTACTGGATGGTTACATCACCATATAGCTGTTTTAATTTTAAAAGTGACAAAGACATTTGCATGAACACTTTAACATGGATTCCAACTAGTTTTTGTAGCATATACATACATACGAACACTTTGAAATTGAATAAACTAAACTGATCTGAATTGAATTAAACAATCTGAACTGAATTGAACCCAACTCAACTCAAATGAATGAATAGTAATATGTGAGTGAAAAAGTGTATGGCCAGAACTAAACTGACGATTTCAACTGAACTGAACGACCTAAATTGAACTGAACTAATGAAATGGGATTGTATAAAGTGAAATGAACACAAACCAAGTGAAAACCCAAAACAAGCATGTAAT
>BSSO01004274.1:0-14820 GCA_030267885.1 Mesembryanthemum crystallinum
TGCCTTTTTCGCACTCCTCTGGTGTATTTGGCTGGAACGCAACTCCCGTATTTTCTCGGGAGTGTCCATGCCTGTGGACCTTGTGTGGGACCGTATTGTGTACATGGCCTCACTTTGGGTCAAAGCGGTTGAGGCTTTTAGGGGTGTTACCCTCACTGACATCCAACGTCATTGGGGAGACTTGTAATTCTTTTCTTTGAGGACTCCTTGTCCTCTACCTTTGTAATTACAATTTCACTTTGTTAATAATATACTTTTTCTTTATCAAAAAAAAAGTACTAGGTATCTCCTGAGAATAATTTAATCATTAGTATTACTCCCGGGTCCATGAAGAGTGAATGTCTGGACAGAGTTAAGTAGTTCTCAATCCATAGAAAATATAGGTTCTGTCGTTGTTGATCAGATTTGCATGTAAATCTTGAGGCTTATCTGCTCTGAATCTTCCTATTGTACTAAGTTGCCCAATGTCGAAAACATTGCGAAGACTTAAACCTTAGAGGGTTGAGGACTGTTCTTGTGGTAGACGGTGTGTGGAAAGTTTAGTATGATCTTGTTGTAGTATTGCATTTGCGCTGATGATTTATGTTCAGACTTAGAATGAGCTCTCTGAAAGCTTCCCTTAAAGTACAGGAATCATTCATATAGCCTTATCATCAGTTCTTTTAATTGTTCATTTAATGCCTAATTGCCTAGACTGAGATGTTTTATAACAATCAATTGGCAGAGGTAAGAGCGGTTCAAAAGGCAATGCCTCAGTTGGAGAGAGGCTTCTGTCAACGTTGCTGACCGAAATGGATGGTTTGGAGCAGGCAAAAGTATGTCACAAATCCCAGATTATTTAATTACTGTCAACTACTGTACAAAATGACAATTCGCAAAATTTTCCCGCACACTTTATCGATCTCTTCCAATCGTGGAACTTAAAGTAGAGCTTCATGTTATATTTTGCAGGGAATACTTGTCTTGGCTGCAACAAATCGACCTGAGGCAATTGATGCTGCACTTATGCGTCCTGGGCGCTTTGATTTGGTAAGTTGGTTTTATCAAACAGTCATGTAGAAAATACATCTGCTAGGTTGTCTGCTTAGCAGTTGCTATGTCAGTCCTTTCAAGATAGGTGTTATGTGTACCACAGCTGTAAATCAAGCGTTAGGGGGCTAACTCCCATTACCACAACCTGGATTGATTATGAAATGATCCTTTCAGTTGCAGGCTTACAGTACCTTGTGATACTTTGTTTAAGTGGAGGATTATCTAGGATGAAACGTATATGCACAGAACCTTGTGATACTTTGTTTAAGTGGAGGATTATCTAGGATGAAACGTAACTGGGCTAATCTGTAACTAATTTTGAGAGGACACCTTGTCCTCCTTTGCTGTACTCTTTTAGAAAGTTTACTTAATACATGCTTTTTCTTTATCTAAAAAAAAAGGATGAAACATATATGCACAGATCTAGCAAGACACGGAGCATGATGGTTGCTGTTATGGTGAAAATAATGGATACCTCAGAATTGTTCTGGCAATGAGAATGTGATCAGAGAAGTAGAATTGACAGAATCCCTCTTGACATGTGTAGCTGTGATTGACTGACTTTATGATAACTGATGATTTGTGAAATGAAATTGGTGATAAATACATGGATGAAAGTGATCTGGGGCCTGTTTTGCATAAGCAGTTGTGATGTTCCTTGAGGCCAAAATTGTGGAAGCCTGGGGTTTGTGCGAATGGGTATAAAATTTTATAATAAAGTTCGGTTTTATAACATTGTTTCCTTTTGCTTGCGTTAGTTCCGAGCACCCTAGTTAGTAAAGCTTCCGAATGGTCTAGATGATAACACGCTGCAGTTAGGATTCTGCTAATGTCCCAAACTCCGAACCTTTAAACCTGTAAAAGTTCTTTTGCTTTCCCTGAAGATTTTGTTCCTGTGCAGGTGCTCTACGTGCCACCTCCCGATCTGGAAGGTCGATATGAGATACTGCGTGTACATACAAGGAACATGAATCTCGGATCTGATGTCGACCTTAAACAAATAGCAGAGGAAACTGAGCTTTTCACAGGGGCTGAGCTGGAGGGCCTCTGTAGAGAAGCTGCAATTGTCGCTTTAAGAGAGGACATGAAGGCAACCATTGTGTGTGATCGACATTTCCAAACAGTCAAAAGTTCACTGAAACCTGCATTAACACGGGAAATTGTTGATAAATACTCAAGTTTTATGAACAAACGATCTTCAAAGGTTCGTCAGATCAGTGCTGAACTACCCAGCAAAAGCATGACGGAATTCCATCTTTCTTCGAGCGCAGTCACAATTGGTATTGTAAGCCTTTTGGCCGTTGTTACTGCTAAGTTTTTGCCGTGGTATATGGATCGGATTGTGTCTGGAGAAGCAGCCACATGAAAAATCTTATGCCAGAACATACAGTATTTCTCTTGGTATCTAAATTTTTTGTTCAAGTAAAAGCATACAAACAGCTGAAAAGGCCGAAATGAAAGGCATATAAGTTATTGATTTTCTGTTCTTGTTACATGCTGGTGATCCTCACCGAAGGTAGAATAGTTGTAATTGTAAACATAAATTGTTTAGTCAAAAGTTATGCCACATCAACTAAAGTACTCATCTTGCCCCATTGTGTTCACTTCAATTGAAACGATCCGAATTAAGTTGAATTGTTGAATGAATAGTAATATGTGAGAAAAAAAGCAAGTTGCTGACCTTAATTGAACGAACGCATTTTATCGTTCTTTTTTCTCCCTCACATTTTATTTATAATCTTGGTTATATTAGCAATCCATACCTATAACATATGCTAATTTATAGTCTACTCTCCACTATGTGGTTGTTTCAAGGGTATATGTAAAACACGTGTATATATTACGCGCGTGCGCACAGACGTGTACATGTATCACAAATAATAGTGCAATGGGTGTGAGTTCGTCTTACAAGAGTAGTACTGAATTATCAATAGAAGTCTATCTCTCAAGGACCAATCTAGTGCTGCAACATAAATAGCAACTTGACAAAGAAACTTAAGAAACAACCATTGTGTTAACATTAGATCATTCCACCTGAGATCAGATAGACATGGCGTATTTGCTTTCAGTATGCCTCCTACTACTTTAATATTAAAAATAGGAAAGAATTACAGTAACAAAAATAATCCAAATTTGGGTCGTCTTTTGAAAGTAATTCCAACTTGCAATTTTCACAAAACTAATTTCAAGTTTCACAATATCATGCAAAAAAAAAAAAAAAATGTTAAGGTCACTATGAAACTACAACAAAGGCTGGCCATGGGCCGAGCTGGCTCGTGGGCAGCATGGCCCGGCATGAATTTGGCATGGCCACGGTACGGGCCCATTTTAGGCACGACCCAACACGTGGTATAAGGTTATGGCCATGCCGGGCCAAAGCATGGACAGACACGATAAAAAAAACTCCGTCCCATTTAAACGTGGGCATTTATTGCATATCTTTGTCCAACTGAAACATATACATAGTACTATTCATATCTAAAAAAGACATAAATAATGCCCACTATTAATTTGTTAACCCATTTTAATAATTATCCATCTCTATCCCTCTCACTTCATATCAAATTTCGCCATCTCTTTAACTTTATGGTAAATAGTACAATGTCTACCTTATAGAGACGCATAGAGTAATAATATAATAAGTAATAAAATTAAAAATTACATAGGCATGGCACGATGGTTGTGCACGGGGCCGCCTTGAGGTAGAGACAACACGGCACAGCATGAGACCCACTAACTGGGTCGGACCTCCCGAAGCTTCATGCACACCGGCACGACACGTGGGCGGGCTTAGCATGGCGATAGCCACCCCTAACATTAACCATGAAAGAAGTGACGACCTGAATGAATACAATCAGCCCATAACATAAGAAACATTGTGAGAATCAGAGCCCAAATCCAAGTAACAAAAATTCATCAGTCACAGTTCTGCGCCTCTTCTCTGATACACGACTCAACGGGACAAACACCGGCGGCGCAACCAGGCACGGCGGCGAAAGAAGGCGGCGCTTGCTTGCTTTCTAGAGAGAGAAAAAGTTGCCTGTTTACTAAATTCATTGTAACCCCAAAACCCCAATAATCTCAATTCAAGAGCTTACTTTCACTGTGGTGCCACAAATACAATGCCTTCAATGCCCAATTCACGAACTCGCGGCCCCAACGGCGCCGTTTCCAACAACGATCCCAGGTTCTTCTTCTTCTTCATCATTTTCTGCTCAATACCTTTGTTGTTTTGTTTTGGTTTTTGGGTTTGAGTTTAACTGATATTTTGCAGGCGCCAAATGATTTTGGAGCAGAGAAAATCCCTTCCCATTGCTACTGGTATGCTTTTCTCTCTCTTTCTTATCAACCCAATTCATCATATTCAATTTTAATATGTTTTAGCTTGGATTAAAATTAAAGAATGAACTTTTTAGTTTTGAATTAATGGGGTATTTGAAAATTTCATTAATTCATGACAACGGATTTGCCATTGTAGTTGAGAAGCGGCTAGTTGACGAGGTTCGCAACAATCACACGTTGATTATTGTTGGTGAAACTGGAAGTGGCAAAACTACCCGTAAGCCTTTTCCTTTTCCTTCTTTAGTTTTCTTATGTTTTTTTTTTTTTTTTTTTTTGATTTTTTGAAATAATGGTTTTTGTGTTTCCTTAGTATTTACTTTTTTGAAAATCAATGATTATGTATCTGAATTTGTGTTGTCAAATGAAAAACTCTGCTCCACAGAAATACCCCAATTTCTGTTCAAGGCGGGGTTTTGTCGTGATGCCAAAGTGATCGGGGTTACTCAGCCTAGACGTGTTGCTGCGGTCACTGTGGCAAAGAGAGTAGCTGAAGAATGTGGGGTGCAGTTAGGGCAAAGGGTTGGGTATTCCATTAGATTTGATGACACGACCTCGGGCGCAACGAGGATCAAGTACATGACTGATGGGTTGTTGTTGAGGTACATTATGTTTGTTAAGTTTGCGCATCTTTGTTGTAGTTCATTTCAGATGACATGTCTAAAATTTTGTACTTTTTGATATTAAGCTTGTCAAAATTCGGTTATGTGATATGGGCTGGGTTCGTTTATGCATTCTTGATGTAGGATGACACTGAGAGAAGAACAAATATTAAATGATTTTGATTTTAGAATGATGTTAAGAAATATTTGCTTGTACATGTGACTTGTGTTGAGGCGTATTTTCGTATTCAGAGCATTAATTTCAGGGTAGAAATAGAAAAAGAGGAAGACAAGAGGAGAAAAATCTAATCCCAAAAAAGGAAAAAACTAGAGAAATATCTGCGGTGTTGTGAAGCTAGCTTAGTAGTGGCCTATGTTCATAAGGCCATGGCTTGAGTCCTAACAAATGGCTGCATACGAAACCCCCCATGAAAAATTCATACATCTCTGACTTATTAACGAAAAATGAACAACTAGGATGCACAGATGGATAAAACAAACTGCTTGTCTTGTTTAGCGTGGTAGGGAGTAGGGCCTGTGGATTTGAGGATTTTAGATGCTCTGAGTTGTTCATTTTTCTACCTATTATGCAAATTTGCTATCTAACTTTGACTTCCTCTTGATTGATGTGAGCCTTGCGGTATGTTCAGAGAGGCATTATTGGACCCTTGCCTATCAAAGTATTCAGTTATTATTGTTGATGAAGCTCATGAGAGGACCGTTCACACTGATGTGTTGCTGGGCTTATTGAAAAAAGTACAGAAGGCAAGATCTGAAACTGTGAATGAGTCCGCAAATGCTGGCGGTACAAAGACAAATGGCGATACGAAGTTGGATAAAGCACATGGAGCTCACCTAGCCAGCTCCCCGAAACAATTCCAGAGCGCAAAGCTTCCTCCATTGCGGCTGATTATCATGTCTGCCAGTTTAGATGCACGTATTTTCTCTGAGTATTTTGGTGGTGCAAGGGCTGTTCATGTTCAAGGCAGACAGTTCCCTGTTGATGTATTTTATACTCTACATGCTGAATCAGATTATGTTGATGCAGCAATAATGACAATATTTCAGGTAGCTAGATAGTCTACAATTGTAGTCTTTTGTATCATTTCTGGTAGTACTTGAAAAGATATTCTAGATTTTTTTTTTAAAAAAAAAAAAGAAATAACTGCAGTTTGTACATGGATATCTGTTCAAGAAGTAAATAAGATAAACAAAAGAATGATGCTAATGTTTCTCAAGAAAGACGAACGTGAACTGTTGTTCAGTTCATTTGGTGTATGAATACTCTAGATCAATGGATAGTTCTTTTTCTTTTTTTATAGTTGTATTAGTTATTCTTTTTCTGTTCATTAAAAGGATTATGTGTAGCATGTTTTATTTTGAAATCTACATCTTCATTGCTTGCAAGACACCTCTTCCTTGCAGCATGTTTGCGAGTTTTATAACGCCAATTCTTGAATCCTTTCATTCTGCTGTTGCTTGGGAGATCCTAGCATCAGATCAATTAGTTCATATGTAGCAGATCATCTTATTAAAGTTCTGGTGCAGTAATGTTCATGCTTTTGTGGACTTTTATTGTGCTGTTTCCAACTGTTTTTTTTTTTTTTGGGTCAGTAAAGAATGTAATCCTCTTGTGTTGTTTAAATTAAGAATATTGTTCTTCAATTTGATGTTACTGTACTCTTTATCTCTTTGCTTTCCCAGATTCATCTAGAGGAGGCTCCTGGTGATGTACTTGTGTTTTTGACTGGTCAAGAAGAGATTGAAGCTGTTGAGGGGCTTGTGAAAGAGAAAGTGCACCAATTACCTAAAGACAATCAAAATCTTTTGATTGTTCCTATATTTGCTTCTCTTCCCTCAGAACAGCAAATGAAAGCGTTCATGCCTGCACCAGCTGGAACTCGTAAGGTATTATGTACTCTTATTTTCTTTCATGGTATCATGTTTGTTAGTCATTTAAAAAGATTTGGCTAAACATAGATATCTTCTCCTTTTGTTGCTTGTTTTGTGTTTTCTCGTACAATTGCATATATGTTTCTCTTATTGCTGTTGGAGAAGAATTTAAATGAACTTGTGCTGGAGTTTGACTAATTCAGGCATTACACTGATATGAAGTCTTGCTCTTGCCTATTCCAGTGATTAAGAACTAAGTTTAGCTGGTTAATCTTGATCTTCAGAGGTCAGCTGTGATGCGTTTGATTTAAAGTTTGACTAACATAGTCTAATGGAAGACTCTTATTATTTATTTATTCTATTTATTTATTTTTACTTTTTGAGGGGGTGGTGGTTATATTGAAGTACTTGGGATTGTCCTGAGTGCTTGACTGATATATGCTTCTCCTAATGCCTTCAAACGGCTGTTGAATATGTAAATGGTTTCTGCTTAATGTTGTTCAGAAAATAGAGTCATGATTGTTTGGTGTTCAAGAGGCTTAGAGGCCGTTTATATCTAGTCAGATGTCAAGTTTTACTAATTACTCTTTGAGGATGCATTCCTTGTATGTTGAAACAACTCTGAGCTATATATGTAGTATGTGTTCCTGCCTATTGTTGAAACATCTGATTTATTCTAATCTTGTTTAGGTAATATTGGCAACAAATATTGCTGAGACATCAGTGACAATACCGGGAATCAAGTACGTTGTAGATCCTGGAGTGGTGAAAGCACGCCACTATAATCCACGTACAGGGATAGAATCGTTGAATATTATTCCTACCTCAAAATCACAGGCTCTTCAACGGAGGTAAGCACAATTGGTTATATGTGGTTGTTGTGCTGGAAAGCATCATGGTGTTAGTTGTGAATAATCAGTTAATTTGGTGTTGAAACAGTTGGATGGCATGAAATTTTGTGTTGTTTTTGTAACCTTTTTCATAAACTTTTTGCTTTTTTTTTTAAGAAACATGAGTGTCCCTGCTTTGCCTGACTAATCCAATGTGTTGAAGTTCCAATGGCCCTAAGTGAATCGTATTTTTTTGTTTCATTGCTTCTTGAAACTATCATCACATATGGATATGATCATGCAGTTTTCTGAACATGAATGCACCTGTTTAATGGAGGACATGTAAAGTGAATAAACTCTTCAAATGGTGTATAGAATTTAAGTCTTTCTAAACTGTGTTTGTGCTCATCTCTACCATGTGTTTTGCAGGAGGCACTAAATTTGTCATGCAACTACTCCCTTGCTGGCCATCTTCCTATTTTCTCTTTTTTGTGAATTTTTATGAGTTATACTTCCTATGGAGGGGATGCGATCTTCTTGTTTTTTAAGCTCTGTAGATTTAATTTACTTTAGCTGAATGACATTTGAATCATGTTGGTATCTATTATAGGCCAGCTATTATGCTCTTCGTTCTCTTTATGTGCCTGTTTAACTATCTTTTGATTCGTTCTATTATGCCTTAAGGAGATCAAAGAGCTCTGCAATGGCTTTCACCTAATCAAGAATTGACATATTAAGGGTTCTCTTGGTTTTTGTTTAGGCCATTTGGTTTTTTAAATTGTTGCATGTTGAAGATCCTCTATTCAGTATCTGTTGTTTTATTATGAATAATTTACAGGGATCCATATTGTGATTGTGGCAACTTTCTTCTTTGATTCACAAAACTTCAAAAGAATTGTTTAATTAGTGGTTCAAATTTGATAGCTATGTATTTATAAATGTACTTTCTTTCAGTGGGCGTGCAGGGCGTGAAGGACCAGGGAAATGTTTCCGCCTCTACCCAGAGAGTGAATATGAGAAACTTGCAGACTCAACTGTGCCTGAAATTAAGCGATGCAACCTCTCAAATGTCATTTTACAGCTCAAGGCTCTAGGTGTTGATGATATTATTGGCTTTGACTTCTTGGAAAAACCCTCACGGTAAGAAGGAAAACAATGATCAAGGATCAAGTAACTTAATTTTTGGTTGGTACCGAAGCTTGTTAATATGGTTTTGCTTATCATTTTTTGGGTCGAAAGAAATACTAAAGTTGTTAATCGAGCTCCGAGACGATAAGTCGCCTGCCCCATGAGACTATCAGAATGACCGGGTGGGGAGTCCCTTGCTCCACACCTCTTTCCTTCAGTCTGCGGTAGTCTGGTGGGGTAGTCCCCGGAACAAGAAAAAGCTTTTTGTTTGTCGATTCCAACAACTTCGTCTTTGTTCCTCGGATTTTCTTAAAATGTTGTTGGTGGCTTTTTTCTTTTACAGACAAGGAACTTGACCAGACCTTCCCCTTTCATGGGGAGTCCCCTCAGGGCTGCAACCCTGCGGCCACTGTGGGCGCCTACCTGGTCGAGCGCCTAAACCTCCAATCACAATAGTATGGTGGGATCGACTCTTCCAGTCTTCCTTCCTCGGTCGAGTTGCTCCGCACCTCCGGACCTCCCCCCCATCGGAGAGCGTCCCTTTAAGTTCCACTCCCTTGTCCTGGTGGGGTAGGCTCGTAGAGTGTGACCGGCAGGGAAGCAAAGATGCAGTCTGGCACCCACTTAGCGGGAGACTAAAGACCCACCCCCGAGGGCTTAAGCTCTGTTTTGGCCAGGGTAGCTTTTTTCTATATTTTCTACCTCTACGCCCTGTCTCACCTCATATCATGCTCGGGCTAAAGGGCCTCGATCCGTAGCGTCGAGCTGATATATTTCCTGCAAAGGACGGGGGAAGGGAGCCATGGAGCTTTAGGGGCTCGACCAGCGGGGCTACCCCACTAGACTACCGCATCTACATTTCTTCTCTTTTTTGCTCCAGCTGTTTCCTGTGGTAGGGTAGGAGATTTATCTTGATCCCACCAGGGAGCGAACCCGAGCATTCAAGTTGCTTTGCACCTCTTAAAGGGTCGAGTCGATAAATCGCCTCGCACTCGACCTCAGGGAGGAGGAGATGAAATATGCTGGACCCTCTTTAAAACGTGTCGGTCAAGTGGATTTCATCTCCGTCCACGAGACTCAGGCTGCACCCACGCTTCCATGCGAGGTTCTCAAAAGTAGAACCGACTCTTTTTTTCTTCGTAATAAAATAGCCCCACCGTTCCATTTGCGCTTACCCTTGACTTCTCTCCCCCAAAGTGGGGAATCCGTTGCAGGTCCTCGACCTTCGGTTGAGTTCAAGAACCGCGACCGAGTGGTTGTGTGAGCCATTCCCTCTGCTCTACGTTTGATTTGCTTCACATTGTCGTGGAAGGAAGACCAGCAGGAGCCAGCCACCAAACCATCTCGACCCGCAAGGTGAGGACGGGTGCGAAGCAACTTGACCATAGCCAAACCTTATCCCACCGACCATTCGGGCCTCACTACCTCTTCGCTACACTCGAGATAGTTTGATGGGGTAGGAGATTTATCTACTCCCTGCAATGGCGGGATGGGGGCTTTAGCCTGCTCTTGTCAGGGAGCAAAACCAGGGGGGGAGGTGGTAGCAGTCTAAAGACTTACACCCAACTCTGCGGCCTGCTCCCATTAAAGTATTGATAACTGAACAGTTTCATCCTAAACTATCAAGATAATATAATTAAAACCAACTATGCCAAATTTATTGGTTTTTGACCCTTACAGCATTTCCGTATTGATGCAGTAAATGTACCTAGAAGGCACTTATATGAAGCATATGAGCATGATATCCATCTCCTTTTCTTAGTTTGATAGATTTTCTGTTTGGCCCACTTTCTAGTCCTTGTATTATCACGCGTAATGGTCTGCAAAGTTGGTAAAGAATAAATCGGAAGTGTGCTTCTCTGTGCATAAGCTTCCTAATAAATGTGATATGAAATATCTTGGGGTTACATACTTTACATCTGTGTTCTTGTATGTGTTGTGCTTATTGGCGAAAAACATTTAAAATTATTCCGGTAATTGTTCATAGAGTTAACTTTTACTCAAATTTTCAGTTATTTATACAATCATTACACAATAGAGAATATAAAACCAGATTTGTCGGGATTCCAATATGCTGAACAGATGTTTGAATGTCACCAATTGCTTCTTATACTACAGTCTCTTTATGTATGGCTATTCCTGTTTTCATATTTGTTTTGGTTTGTTTACTTGGAATTGTGGGATCTTCTGGTTATACCTGGTCTTTCTTGTCAAAGTAGTACTGCTATCAGCACTGCCTAGCTACTTAACTTAATCGGCAATTTCTTCTGTATGCTTAATTATGGAATTGTTGAGCTTTGTGGTTTTGACATTCCTTTGAAATTTGAGCAGAATGGGTATCGTGAAGTCCCTGGAAGAATTATTCTTGCTTGGTGCTCTGACAGAGGATTATAAGCTCTCCGATCCAGTGGGGCACCAGATGGCTAGGCTTCCCTTAGACCCTATTTATTCCAAGGCTCTTATCTTAGCTAGTCAATTCAACTGCTTGGAGGAAATGCTGATAACTGTCGCAATGCTCTCTGTTGAATCAATTTTTTATACACCACGTGAAAAGCAAGAAGAGGTATGCATGTTGAAAACACCAGTCTGAAGCACTATTATTTTTAATTTTGAGCTGTGTATACAATGGCTTCAATCCCCAGAAATGATTTGCTCTGGTGTTACCAATTACAGTCCCTGATCCTTTCATTGTTTCATCTGAATTGTTGAGCTCTTATGCAGCAATTGTCTATGAACTTTTGCAGCAATGAGTATCTAGGAATGTAGTTTGTATTATCTTCATGTTATGTATTTGATAGTCTGTCGCCTGTGGACGTAATTCATCAATTTTAATTACTTGTATAATATGTGATTACTTATTTCAACCTTTCCTTCTTTATCCAGTCAACAGCTGCAATAAAACGTGTTTCGAGTCCCGAAGGGGACCATATCACATACATTAGTGTATACAGATCTTTTGATGATTACTTGGAGAAGGGCAATATGGGTAGCAGCAAGGAGAAAACTCTCAAGAATATGAGGAAGTGGTGCAAAGAAAATTTTGTTAATGGTCGCTCCCTAAAACATGCTCGTGATGTACACAGGTGGGCCTGTTCTTCAGCGTGTGTTTACAGAGGGGAGAGTCGCTCTTCTAATCATAATGCTTGTCTTCTGTTGTTTTACTTGATTTGTATTGCTAGTCATGAAGAAATCATGTTTATTTGGCTTGGTTCATTCATAAATAAAATATTTGTTTTAACTTCGCTCAATTTGGTGTGAGGATGAAAAGGTCACTCCTTGCTGTACGCCTGTAACTGTAACAAAAGGCCTTCTGGTGAACCTGCCTTCCTTTCTGCTAAAGAATTATTTAGTGATAATGACGCCTGAAACCCCTATGGAAATCATTGTTGATGTTTACATTCTCAATTACTTGCTACTCCTATGTGGCTTCTAAAATGTGCTTTGGTTCTTTTTTGCAGTCAAATTCGAGGCCATGTTGGACAAATGGGCCTTCGTATTACTTCATGTGGAGAAGATATGCTTCTGTTCCGCAGATGCCTTGCTGCTTCCTTTTTCATGAATGCTGCTTCAAGACAGCCTGATGGAACATACAGGTATATGTTGGCTGTAATGAGTTTTCTGTACCCAGTAGTTCAATCTCCATTCCAGGGACATCTTCCACAGCCACCAGCCCACCACTAAATGGTGGCCATGGAAACACCAACCAAATTCAAATTCCTATACAAACACCAACCATTAAGTACAAGTTCATCTCAAGTCCCGGGTTTCAAATTCAAATTCCTAAACAAACACTTAACTTAGTGCGATAGTTGTGCAACATGCAATATTTACATAGCTTTATTTACTTATTCCATATGTTCGGTCCTTATCCTCTGCAGTATATATATATTTTTTTTTACGATTTACATCACTGTGTATAGGGCTTTGGCAAGCAGTCAGGTGGTGTATATTCATCCTACTTCAGTATTACATCGAGCGAAACCAGACTGCATAATATTCAACGAACTTGTCCGGACTAATAAGACTTATATCCGCAACGTTACTAGAATTGATCCTTTGTGGTTAGCAGAGCTGGCTCCTCATTTCTATGCCACACAAGACTAAAATTTTGTGCAACTTATGAAGAGGTAAGAACTGGGGAGATATTCTTTTTGCTGATATGCATAATTCTAGATGCTAATTTGAGATTCTTGAGCATTTCTAGGATAGAAAAAAAAAAAGAAAAAAAAAATTTGTTATAACCGTTTCTTCTTAGGTAGTATACTTGTTGTCCAAGTTCACTCAAAATCATATTTGTCCTTATTTTGACTTTAAGGAGCTTTCCAATTCAAATGTGACTGAATACTTACGCCTGAGGTGGTCGACTGAATTACTCTGAATTTATCTAGACTTAATTAGGTGACACATATCACAAAGGCAGGTTGTTCGCTAAGCTTCCAGTGCAAAACCTGGATACCCACGTTAAAAAAACAATAAAATGAAAGCAAAAAACCCTTGATATATGCCTGCAGTGTGATGTTAATTAATGAATTTTTCATTTTCCAAAAATGGAGTAGGATAATACGAGATCAAGAATTGTTTAAATAGCTAAACTCTACTCTTCAATCAGTTTGTGAGCTGCATTTCAAATCTTTATTATTGTGAATACTAATAGCTGACTTCTTGTTTGTTCCTGATTCTTCCTTTCCAGAGAAACATTGGTTTTGTAGTGCATCACACTATGTCAGTACCAGCCTACCCGGTATCATCTTCTGGCCGTGGATCGGATTCTGCACTCGTGGGGTAGTATGAATCATTCACGACAACTGGGACTGTTCATGCTGGGTCTTAATACGATCCTAGCTAGTCGCCTTTGAAAGCTCTTTCGGTTTGTCCAGTGTTGCAGTTACAGCGAAACTGCATTTTGGTATCTCCTTCCAAGTAGAATCTCGTGCATCTTCTATGAGAAATGGCCTGAGAAAAATAGAGATACAACCCTCTTGATGATTCAATCCTGGATTTGGCCCAGCAAGATCACTGATCCAGTAAAAAAATCGAAAGGGACCTCAATGATTAGGGTATACTTTTTTCTTTTTCATAGGATACTCGAACATGATTATTAATGTAATCCTGGGGTAGGTTAGAATGTTGGCCTGTAATTTGATGTATCTTCTATTATAGTCATTATGTAACTATATAGTAGTGTACTGCATCTGCATGATTCTGATATTGAATTCAAAGATGAGAGATTTATTGACCTTTTTGGTTGGTAACTAGAGTGGTGGTCTGGTCATCTGCTGGATAGATGATGGATTTGGAGAAAAATGTCACCTGATTGAGGTGATTGGGATGTCACATTCAATTGCAGCGTGGAAAGATGTCTTTAACCGACAGAATCAAGGAACATAAAGGTTGCAACTTGAGTTGCGGCTGTTTTGAACTGTTGTAGCTGCGTCAGTTGTGTGATGTGATGTGCGTGTTGTCTTAGTGTTAATAATAGATTATGTGCATTTTAGTTAAGATGATAATGTACTTAATTGTATTCTCTGAACTGAATTGAACTAATGAATAGTAATATGCGAGAAAAAGTGAGTTGGAAAGGTGAGTGAATGTGAGAGTTGAATTGAATCTTATATACTTCAACAATGTTCAAGGATGAAAGTTTGAGAAAAGAGAAGATAGATGAAGCTTAGTTCAGTATGGAAAGTTGCATACTTGCATTCTCTATGAATGGTCAAAATTGTTTGGTCGATAATGTGAAAGTAGATTTTATGCAGGAAGATCCTACTTACCTAGGGCTTACTAGGTAAGCGACTTCCTCCATTTTGATCAACCGAACAACTTTGCATTTACACACTTTTTAAAATGTTGTAATTCTTGTATTTATTCCTTCAAACAATTAACCACTAAACTCATACTCCCTCCGTCCCCTATTTTTCTTTACAAACCACTATTTGGATTGGATTTAAAGAGGGGAGTATTGGACATTTTTGCCCTTGATTGAGAAATATTAAAGT
>BSSO01004275.1:0-14818 GCA_030267885.1 Mesembryanthemum crystallinum
GTAGTAGTGGTGGTAGATAGTGATGGTACTCATGTGGTGGTGCTGATGTGGTGGTGTCTAGTAGTACAAACTAATAGCAGCGGCAATACATAAAACATTATTTTGTTAATAAATAACATAAATGTTTAGCTTGGCTGCTTGGTAGGAGGTTGGTTGTCTTATCCAAGAGGTCACAAGTTCAATTCTTATTCCAAGCAAGAAGATGTGAAAGTTGCAATACTTAGCGAGGGAAGCTTGGTTGGTGGCACACCTGATCTCCTACGAGTGCATCTATAATATTATTTTATTTACTTTTATTTTTATTTTTATATTTTTCAAAAAATAAAAATGAAAACCTTTTACAACAATTTTAAACCGTTGCCTTATACTACATTTGACAACACCTAACTACATGTTGCTTTAGTTGGCTACAATATAGAGCTGTTGCCTTTGCGAAACCGTTGCCTTAGGCACTTCGCGGGTCTGTTTCTTTGAACCGTTGCCTTTGATACAAAAACTGTTGCCTTAGGAAAAGGCAACGGAGGCAAATGCAACACTTCATGTCTGTTGCCTTATACTCGGGGCAACGGTTTTTAAATATTCGACAACAGTTTTTGATTGTTACCTATGATACATTTTGTTGTAGAAAGCGCCTCGATGCGCCTCGCGCCTTTTAAAACTAAGAGACCAGGTGAGGCATCTTCTAGGAAGCGTACTTACTCTTAGGCTCTTAGCCAAACTCAAAGCCTCTGTACCTTTCAATACAGTTAGTCAAAAGTAACCTATCTTTATCTTTAAATTTGTTGTGCTGTAAAAATTGGAATCTAATCTTAATTGACTGTTGGACTTGCTTGATAATAGTTCCGTGCAGGCAGAATCAGCTTGTTCCTGCAAATCTTATAATTTTGAGCTGCCCATATATAGTAGGCAGTTGCAGCTAAAACAACATCTAGCATGGTTGTGCTTGCTCTGCTTCTCCTATTCTTTATCATCCAGTTGCTCCAATTTTCATAAGTGCGTGGCCAAAGTTGATAGTTCATCCAGTCTTCCAATCAAAAATAAATAAAAATAGGTAGTCATTTAGGGGTCTGATCACATAAAAGGCACATGATATCACCATTATAAATAGGAAAATTTGACATGAACAATCCCTAGTTCCTTAAAATATTCATTCATCCTCTAAGCCTCTCTCTTCTAAGAATTCTGCCTTTCAATATCAACCATAACAACATGGTATGCCTAGGTATATGAAATTTTCCCCACACGGCTCTAGCTTGCTTGACATTCTCATGCACTTCAATAAGCTACTTGTAACCTAGGTGGATAGTGTATTCTCCATCTTTATTTACATGCCATGCTGCACAATTCATTAAGCCAGATTGTTCTCCTCTAAGCTTCATGAGCTTTCTCTACGAACAACTACAAGTCTATAATCTTGCGGAGGTTGGTAGGAGTATAAGTCTGCATCTTTGAGATATACACCATGCACCCACCTTACCCACAAATAATCTTTTTTGCTTACAATAAACCGCAATTATTTTGCTGTTGCAAATTTGTTACAAAATTTGCAGTTCTTGAAGTTGAGCCCTCCGCATTTTTTCGGTAGTTAGATTTATCCCAAGCTAGAAGAAGAACTTTTGATCTGTTTGTTGTTTGTCCCCATACGAAAATTTTGCAAATCTTCTCAATACTTTTAACAATCCCCTGAGGCAAAATAAATATAGATGACCAGTAAACATGTACTGTAGAGATAACTGAATTGATCAATTGTGCTCTACTAGCTAGCGACAGGAGCCTAGTAGTACAGCATGTGATACTTCTTGTAACCTTCTTAATTAGAAAAGCACAATCTAGCTTAGACCACCTTGTAGGAGACAAAGGCATGCCTAAGTACTTCATTGGAAAGCTGCCAGAGTAAAGGCAATGAGTTGTAAAAATTTTTGTTTCCTGTTGCTGCTAACACCACCAAGATATATAAGTGATTTGTTTATATATTTGCAGATAAACTAGAAGCCTATGCGTAGAGATCACAAACCGTAGGGAGTATGGTCCCCCACATGACAAGCTCACTTGGTTTTTGAAAAGAATTCGCCAATAAGTTTTATTGAAAACTTATAGGGAAATTCTACATGGTGCCACTTTGGTCTGGGAAATTCCACATGCTGTATTTTTTATTTTTATTTTTATGATTCTATATGGTGTCATTGTACTCTTGACAATGTATGACACGTGACCCAAAAGTATGAAACCGTTAACATTTCCATCCTATTGTATGAAATTACTAAAATGCCATTGATGCAACACGCTTGATTTTGCATGAAACGCAACTGAATATCTGGTTTAACAATCAACAATGATTAGTGCTAATGATTACCTTTTTCTTAGTCTCAACACCCAATTAACTTACTGTTATGATTTTGATTTCCCTTCTAATCACAGCCTATCTCATGACCCATTAACTCCCCTGATCAAAACCCCACACTCTCTCTCTCTCTCTCGTTCTACTGCGTTCTATCTCTGGTTCTCTCATTCTCTCTCTAGTTCTCTCTCTGGTTCTCTGTCTCTCTCACCATCTCCGGGGTTGAATCGTGTTGTTGGGTCGAACTTGTGGAAGGATCTGCTAATTTGGAGCACCATTGAAGATTATTGGTTGGTTTTCGGTCGTGTTGGTTCAAGATTTGAAGTTTGTTAGCTTGGTTTCTGTTCAATTTAGCAGGTAAGACTTACAAACTTTACTTGGACTCAAAATTGTTGTATTTGCTTACATAATTATTGTATGGTTTTGATTTCTTGATTATGTGGTGGAGATATTGTTGATTGTGGGTTCTAACTCAATTTAGGGCATAATTGACTTGCATGTGTAAAAATTAGGGCTTTGTTGCTTTGTATGTGGTTCATGTGGCATTCAATGGAGATTTTGGTACAAATTTTGAGTGTAAATGTTTCAACTTTGCTGATTGAATTATGATATAGTTTGTGTGTTGTTGGCTCTCTGTTTTGTGGTAGAAATGGTTGTCAAAATGTTAAAGATGCATTATAATCGAAAGAAATTAGATGTTATTGTTGAAAACACTAATAAGTCATTGTTGTTGGATGTGATAAATGATTATGTGGATAAGGCTGGTAGATTTGGGGTGTCATTACCAAAATTTCCCTCATTTTCTTATCTAAAGGGTAAAAGTTTTGTGGAATTGAAAAATGATAGCGATCTTTTGAGTATGTATGACTACTTTCCAGCAAAGAACATAGATATTTGGGTTGGGGAGTTAGCTAAGGAGAGTTAAATCTGGAAGTTATCATGTAGATTCAGAATGAAGTATTCAAGCTAATGAATCAAACCCAACCCCAGCAACTGTGCCTGCCATTCTAGCACCCAAAAAGGCAAACAAAAAACATCCAACAAAGAGACCTATAGGAGAGTTCAAATCTCCTTCTAAAGTCACACATCCTGTAATTGATTCCCCACCCCTTCATCCTGTTATATCCCCATTGCTTGTTCCTAACAATTCTCCACCCCATGGTTCTCATATTTGCCTATCCCCAATCAATTCTCCCATTAATACACCACCACCTAACACAACCACATCTCAAGCTACATCTCCTTCTACAATTCTTAGAAGAAGTCCTAGGTTGTTTCCTTTGTCCCAGCAACCTCTGTCCCAACAACCTTTGTCCCAACAATCTCAATCCCAGCAACCTCTGTCCCAGCCACCTGTTACCCAATCTCTATTTTCAATATCTAATCCCACTCCTAATCCCACTCCAAAAGTTAGGAAAAGGTCTGAACCCATGCGACATAGAAAAATACCAGAAACTACTGCAAGAGGAGAAGCATTATGATTCCTAAAGTCAGTGTTAATCCCTCCGCCTCCCATTCTTCTGAGCACAGATCATCATCTCTTCCTCATTCCTCTCAAAATCAAAATTCTAGCCCTCAAAATCAGCATTCTACCACTAACACCAGTAGAAAAAATGAAGAAGAAAACTGAGTTGAGCTTATCTAGATCACTTGAGGAGGATGAGGATGATGAGAATGAGGGAAATGATTCAGATTTTGTGAAAAATGAAGAAGATGAGCAGGATGATGATATGTTTCAGTATGTAGAGGATGGGTATGAGCCAGTTAGGGATTTTTATTGGATTGACGATGATGATCAGAATTATTTCTCAAGGTTGTATAGAAATCGACAAGTTTATATGGATGCAGAATTTGGAGGTATTAAGTTGAAAAAGTGGATGATCTTCACTGATAAGGGTCATTTCAAAACAACCCTAATTGATTACTGTGTGCAAGAGGGGTTCTGTTTACTTGTGAACAAGGCTGATCATAAGAGATTTAGAGCTGAATGTGCTACTGATGGTTGTCCTTGGAAAATTCATTCTAGTAGTTTACCTGATGGAAGAACGTGGGCAATCAAGAAAATAAGTACTGAACCACACAATATTAATGCACTGGTTGATCACAATCCAATGGTAACAGTTAAATGGGTAGCTAATAAGTTGATGGATGACATTAGTGCTAACCCAGATATTTCTGCCAAGACAATCAATGAGCTACTATTTCAAAGATATAGTATTCAAATGAAGTAGTCAACCACTTACAAGAAGAGAGCTCATGCTATAAAATTGATCCAAAGGGGCTATGATGATTCTTATGGGTTGATACCTGCTTACTGTGAAATGATAAAGCAAACTAATCCTGAATATGAAGCTTATTGCAAATGGAGGACCCCAGATGCGGTGGATAGACCTCTTATGTTCTTGAGTTGTTTCATTTCATTCACTAAACAGTATAGAGGGTTCATTGCTGGTTGTAGGGGATTGATTGGAGTTGATGGTTGCCATCTAAAGGGAAATTATGGAGATGTCTTGCTCTCAGCAATAGCAATAGATGGCAACAATGAACTGTTTCCCATTGCAGTTGTTGTTGTTCTAGCAGAAACTAAAAGCTCTTGGTCATACTTCTTCTGCCACCTGAAAAACACACTGAAGGATTCTAACAGAAGTGACTGGACTATTATTTCTGATAGGCAGAAGGTTTGTGTTTTTTTTCTTTTTTCTTTTTCTTTTTTTTTTTTTTTTGCATTAAATGTCTTCTTCAATTTTCATTTGAATTGCAATATGCTCTATCACTAATTGTTTATTTGAATATTCAGGGTGTAGAACCAGCTTTGGAAGAAGATTCAGCTGGAAGAAGATATTGTTGCAGACATCTTTGCAAAAACTTCAAGAGGGTGTTCCCTGGGCCTCTAATGCACAACTTGTTCTGGAGGGTGGTGAATGCCACATCTGAATTCTCATTCAACAAAGCCATGGATAGGATGAAAAGAGAAGTTGGTGATGCTGTAGTTAACTGGTTTGAGGATCTTGGAGATAAAAGCAAATGGATCGGAGTAAACATGCTTTTGGTCCCTCTTTGTCTTCAGATGAGAACACAAGTAATTTTGTAGAGGGTTTCAACTCTTTACTTGGGGTGGATAGATGCAAACCAGTGTTAATACTTGTAGAAGGTAACTACTTGGTTGATTTATTTCATCTCATATGTTCTTACTTGTTAGGTATACTAACTGATGACCCCTTATGTTAGGTATTAGGAGAGTTACAATGGTGAGGCACGCTAAGAGGCAAGAAACAGCTGAGTCTTAGGACAATGAATCAATCTGTCCCAAGATAGTCAAGTACATGAAGCAGATATGTGAGGATTCAAGGCATTGCAAAGCATTTCCAGCAGGGAGAGGAGTGTATGAAATTAATGAGGGAAGTTCTTATTTGACAGTGTCTCTCAACAACAAAACTTGCATTTGTGGGCAATGGCAGATATCAGGAATCCAATGCATACATGCTATGAGAGCTATCATACATTGAAAGCAATGCAACCTGAGAAGCAATATGTGAGTCCTTGGTACTCTGTCAAGAAGTAGAAGAAGGCTTATGGCCTGAATTTTCATCCAATTCCTAGTTCCAATCAATGGCCTGAATTCAGCTTCCCTAAGATTCAGCCACCTGCAATGAAAAGAGGTATAGGGAGGCCAAGTAGGAATAGAAGGGAAAAAGGTCTTCAACTGTCCAATGTAAAAAGTGCAAATGTTTCGGCTATAACTCAAAATCATGCAAGGGTGGCCTCACTAACAAGAAGATTAGGCAAGGACAAGGGGCTCTGACTGTGGTTAAGAGAGTGAGGCAAAACAAGCAAGCTGCTTCTGGTACAGGACAACAATCTTCTCAAACTCAAACTGTGATATCATCTTCCCAGCTCAGGGCTTTTGTGCAGCAGCTCAGATCACAATCATTATCTCAGCCAACCCAAGCTTCTATGCAGCTCACACAATCTCAGCCACCACCACAACACCTATCACAGCCAACCCAACCTTCTGTGCATCTCAAGACAAGAGGACAGAAGAAAAAGAATGCAGCTTAAAGGAATCTTGTGTTGTGTACAAATTTTTGGCAGTTTGACTTTGATTATGACTTGTTATGTTTACTTTGATTATGACATGTTATGTGAACTGATGTAATTGGTAGTTAATTGTGGATGGGAGTCTTTAAGAAGCTAACTGTAATCTTTTGATGTACTTGAAGTAAGGTTTAAGTACTTGCCATGTATGGCTTCCCTACTTTTGTTGATGTACACAGTCACATATTATAAATCACAATAGTAAGGTATGAATTGGAAATTCCCATTCTTCATTTGATTGCCAAATAGAACAGGTTGCATTTGAAATGTTCATGACAGGATACACAAGTATTTTATTGAAACAAAGATGCCGAATTTCATTGCATATATCATTACATAATTCCCAAATTAAAGTCAGTACAACCCCCTATTTCCATAGATAAACTTCTAGCCCTAATTTTTGATCCTGCTTAACATCCTAATAACCAACAACCCATAAACATCCCATAAACATCCTCAAAACCTAGTTTTTCAATAGTACAACAAACAAAAGGATGAACATGAAAACACAAATTTTCCCCCAAAATTCAATGATCTTCATCAATTCTTCATGCTTCTTCTTCAATTCCAATAAATCTTTGCACAGTTTGCCAGAATCTTCCTTCAAATTTGAGCATCCCTTAATCAATATGCCAAAATCATTGTTCAAATTCTTCTTGTCATCCACAATAGGGGCAGTGGCAAATGATTCCTCCCCAACACCACCCACAACTTCATCAATATGGTCATCACTCATATAAAGAAAGAAACCACAGCTATCACACTTGAAATAAGGTGTAAATGGGTTGTCCTTTGACTTAGAGATGTGCAAATTAGCTTTCCTTGAAGGGCGACATGGTTGTAAAATTTCAAATTGGAAATGAAGCTCTTCCTTGAATTCCTTGAACAAGATGAACATGGTCCTTCGATTTTCAAAAACCTAGAATTTTGCAGTTTGATATGTGAGAAATTAAGAGAGGATAAAGGAAATGGTGGAGAAGGTGGAGAGGATGGAGAGAAGGTCATGGTTTTTATAAAATGGGGGATGAAATTAGATGGGTAAATGGGTAAATGGGTGGGTAGGTAAGAATATGATAGAAATGTTAATGGTTTCATACTTTTGGGTCACATGTCATACATTGTCAAGAGTACAATGGCACCACGTAGAATAAAAAAAAAAATAAAAAAAATTACACCATGTGGTTCTAGACCACAGTGGCACCATGTAGAATTTCTCAAAGTTATAAAATTTAATTGAAAATCAGATTGGTGTTTTATGAAAACACGCCTAAGGGAGCCTCTAGTTACAGAAAGGGACATTCCGAAGGGACAAATCGAGGGACAAACCGCAGGGACAAACTGAAGAGACATTTGTAGGTCACCAATTAGGGTTTTAAGAAATGTCATTTCCCTATTGTCCCACACAGCCTCTGGTTTGGAGAATCCTGACTTCAAATTTGGTCAGAACCAAAGTCAAGGTTTGGGGACGAGGTTACAACTTTGGATGGAGTGCACCCTAGCCGCCCGTTTGGGAAAACGGTCACTACAAATCACTCTCAAGAATATTAATTAATTAAAGGTTCAAACAAATAAATTAAATTTAATAAATTAATTCATGTTGGAAAATCAAATTAATTAACCATTATCAATATGAAAGATATGATATAACGAATGAAAATCAAATAGAGAAAGAAAGATTTTAGATTTGGGCACCCTTAGTTACCTTGGTAAATACCGTCGATGAGCAATGTTCGGGAATCAAAGCTTTGACAGATTAGAAGGGATTATTTTGTGATTGGGAAAGGAGATGAGGCATGGAAGGGAGCCACTACGAAGAAGTTCCGGGTTTAGTAGTGATGCTTGAGGGTTTTTGGAGGGTTCCGATCTGAGTTTGGGTGAATGACGAAGGCGGGTATTTATAGTGGTAGAAGTCGGACAAAACAAGCGAGAGAGGAGAAGACGGAAAAGTCAGGAAACCTTAGAGAAAGGTCGTGCGGCCAAAAAGAAAGGCCACATGGCATTCTTTGTGTCACGGGCCGGAAAGGCCGCACGGCCACGAAAAAAGACCACGCGGCCTCCTTGTATCACGAACCAAAAAGGCCGCACAGCCACAAGAAAAGGCCACGCGGCGCCGACACCTAAGGGAAACAAAAGTCTTTCTCAGGCAGATTTCATACTATTGCATCATCGATTTTAATTTAACTCGTCATCGGACTTAATAAAATTGGATGCTTACACTATAAGAAATGCTTAAAACCATCCATGACAGTAGTCACTAAATCATTGTGCCCCCATATAAAAGATCATCAGGTCATCAGCGAAGCAAAGGTTGATGAGCCGCAGGTTCTTACATAAGGGATGAAATCTAAAAGCTGGACTGCTGCAAAACACCTTGGAGATCTTGTCAAATAATCCATAATCAAAGCAAATATAAGAGGAGACATTTGGTCTCCCTGTCTCAGACCCTTCACTCCCTTAAAATTACCATGTAGTCCAGCATAAATATTCAATGTGAAACTAGTGGTAGAAATACATGTCATAACCCAATGCACAAACGTAGGAGGGAACCCGAAAGCAATTAGCAGATTATTAAGAAAAGCCCAATCAACAGTATCGTATGCTTTCCTCAAATCAATCTTCATAAGGCACCTAGAAGAGATATTTTGTCTATTATACAACCTCAATAGGTCTTGTGTTATCATAATATTATGCCCCATATATCTTTCATGCACAAAAGCCCCTTGATTATCACCCACAATAAAGGGAAGAATATCTTTCAACCTATTGCAAATCATCTTGGAAATACATTTATATAGCGTTTTTTTTTTTTTTTTTTGAAAAAGCAAGATAGCCAAAATAATCCTCTAAAGAGATTATCCTAAAGAATCCTTTCCCAATAAATTGGATAAGGAAGGGTCAAATGACTCCAACCAAGAAAGTAGCTGAGGGATGCCATGGCCCCAATTTGCCATGAAATCAGCGACTGCATTAGCCTCCCTAAAATATTTATATAGTGTATAGAAACAAGCAATAGGCCTACATTACAACAACTGTTGAGTTCCTCCCACCTGCAATCTCAGATCGTTCTCCTTGCCTAGTGAGGATTGGAAATAAAGCTCACACTGGAAAGAAAGCCTTCAAGTTCCTTAATTGCTGGTCTATGGATGAGAAGTTCCTTCCTATGGTGTCTCAAGGCTGGAATAAGCACATTGCAGGGCACAAGATGTACCAAGTGGTTAAAAAACTGCAATCTTTGAAAGCTGAGTTAAGAAATCTTCATAGAGAGAATTATAGTAATATCTAAGATAGAATTAATCATGCTAGAGATGAACTCTATCAATGCTAGGTTGAACTTCAAAGAGATCCACTCAATGAGGAGTTTATAATTGCTGAAAGAGGGAAGGCTGCTGTGATGAATAAACTTCTAAAAGCTGAGTTAAGTTCCCTATCTCAGAGAGCAAAAATTAGTGATGTGAAGCTTGCAGACGAAAGTACAAGATACTTTTATGCAAAAATAAAAGAGAAAGCTCAGACCACAAGAATACATTCTATTGAAGACATGGATGGTAATAATGTTTAGGGTGCAGATGGGGTTAACAAGGCATTTCTGGATTACTATGAAGATCTCTTGGGCACAGAGCATGACACTGATCCCTTGGACACTGAGTTACTTCAGCCTGGTCCTTTCTTAGAAGAGGAAATGAAGAAGAAACTCATCAAGCAAGTCACACCTCAGGAAGTTAAGGAGGCACTCTTCTCTATCCCAGATGATAAAGCAGCTGGGCTTGATGGTTACTCCTCAAAATTCTTCAAGTCTGCCTAGCCTATCATTGGTGAAGACATAATTGCTACAGTAAGTGATTTCTTCTTTAATAGCAAGCTTCTGAAGCAACTTAACACTACTAGTATTAGCCTCATTCCTAAAAAAACCTATTCCTAGCTCAGTGACTGACTTTAGACCCATTTCATGTTGTAATGTGCTTTATAAAGTCATTACAAAGATCCTCACTTTTAGACTAAAGTCAGTTATGGGACATTTGGTGGGTTTGGAGCAAAATGCTTTCATTCAAGGAAGGAATATTAGTGATAATGTTGCTATGGCTCATGATCTTGTGAAGCACTATGATAGAAAAGGGGTCTCTCCTAGGATCATGGTTAAAGTAGACATTAAAAAAGCATATGACTCTCACAGTTGGAGATTCCTTGAAGCAGCTATGAAATACCTTGGCTTTCCAATGTAGTTTGTGAGATGGGTCATCATATGTGTCACCACTTCTTATTTCTCTCTTAATATTCATGGAGAAAATGTGGGATTCTTCCCAGGAAAAAGAGGATTGAGGCAAGGGGACCCCATCTCCCCCTACCTCTTTGTTTCATGTATGGAGATGGGCTCAAGGATGTTAAGGAGGGCTGCCACTGAACAAAGTTTTCACTTCCATCCCAGATGCTTGAAGAATAGGATGAACCATATGATTTTTGCGGATGATTTACTTCTTTTCTATAGAGGGGATCAAACATCCCTTCAGAATATAGTGAAATGTTTGGAGAAATTTGCTGTTGTATCTGGCGTACACCCCAATCCTACCAAAACTGCTATCTACTTTGGGGGAGTGAGTGAAATATAGAAGCACCTTATGCTTGCTCAAACCGGATACACTGAAGGTCATTTTCCCTTCAGGTATTTAGGCATTCCACTTACTATAAAGCAAATTTCTGTAGCTTTGTGTCAGGGGTTGGCGGATAAAATCTCACACAAGTTAAAGAATTGGGCAAATTAGTTTTTGAGTTATGCAGGTAAAGCACAACTGCTGAACTCAGTGATCTTTGGCATGGAGTCCTACTGGTCATCTATCATACAACTTCCTAAGTCTGTGATTGAGCATATTGAGAAGCTTTGTAGGCAATTTTTCTGGGGGGCAAGTCAAGTTGATCTTCATGAGTTGGGGTGATCTTTGTAAACCTCATAGAGAAGGGGGACTGAATATTAAAGAGTTCCTATCATGGAATAAAGCAATGCTGATGAAGAGAATAGCTGAGATTATTTGCAGCAAGCCTTCAATGTGGAATGAGCTAATATACAACTACCACTTGCACTACTCTGACTTCTGGAGGGCCAGAGCAAAGCAAGGAGATTGTTGGATATGGAAAAGATTTTTGCAACTCATAGATGAATTTGTAGCTAAAGCTGGCTCTATAGCAGCAGCAGACACCCTATTGCAGAGCTGGTCCCAGAGCAAGTTTAACACTAAAGCTGCTTATGATTTCTTCAAAGAGCATATGCCCATCTCCAAGCACTGTAAGACTATATGGGAAGCTATGAGTGTGCCTAGGCATAGAGTCATCTTGCAACTAGCTGCACACAACAGATTGGCCACTGTTGACAATATGGTGAAAAGAGGGTGGCAAACTCCCAATAGATGCTGCCTATGTGAAAGAGTAGCTGAATTTGCAAGACACTTGTTTTTTGAGTGTGCTTATTCTAGGCAGATATGGAAGAATATTCTATCTTGGATAGGCATTGATAGAAGACCCACCAGCCTAGCCAAGGAACTCAAATGGTTCACTAAGAGGATTAAAGGCAAAACCCCAATGCAGAGAGCTAGAAGAGCAGCGCTTGCATCAAGTGTTTATCACTTGTGGAGAGAAAGAAACCAGAGGATCTTTAGTGCGAAGACAAGCAGCCCAGAACAATTAATTACTCTTATACAGTACCATGTATATGTGAGATATTTTCAGTTTGTAAGAGTTGATTAATCAGCTTTCTTTAGTGTTCTTTGTTTTGACTACCTGATGTAATTTCTCTCTGGAGGGCACTACTCTAGTGTCCTTTTTTGGTTAATGGAATAAAGTTTACCATTTCGCCGAAAAAAAAAAAGAGAAAGAAAAAAAATAGGCCTACAATCACTAGCTTTCAATGGGTTGTCTATTTTAGGCACAAGAGTGATCACAGTTGAGTTAAAATGAGATAGCACGCATCTTACCATATTCAAAGATTTCAAGTATATCATTGGTAACTTCATCACCTATAATCTCCCAACTTGCTCTGAAAAAATCACTGTTGTAGCCATCCTGGGCACTTGATGGAGAGAATAGAAAATAGAGTCTTTTTAACCTCCTCTTAAGTAAATGGCCTGATCAAACTGAGCTTCTAAGCTGTGTTTAAAGTAGGACTTGCCTGAACAATGTCCTCTCTAAGAGGTGTTGAGCTGTTACTTTGGCTACCCATCATCCCTTAAAAAAGGAGCATAAATCCTCAATTTCAGCATTGTAATCATTAATTATAGGATTTTTTGCCAGGAACTACCTTAAATTTTTCCTAGTTTTTGTTGGACACTACCTTACATATCAATTATTGTCCAATACTACCTTGTAACCAATTTTTTTTTGTAAAATCCTACCAATTGACGGAAGGGGCTTAACTCTGTTAGCTTAAGGCTTGTGAAAAGACGAGGATGCCCCTTAATTTTTTGGACGTTGGCGTTGAGTGAAATTGACTATAAAGGGGGGTGAAACATCCCCTCACTCCTTCAATTATTCACCCACCAAGTCTGAACACCATTGAAGGCTCTCTCTCTACTGACCCTGTCCCTCTCTCTCTCTCTTTCACATACACACAAACATACACACACACACACACACACACACATTTTTGTGCTCATCAGCCATCAGCAACAGCTTTATCGTCGACTTCACTCCATAGTATTTCTTTGGCAAAGGAGATGGTGAGCTCGAATTTAACATTTTGCAGCATTAAACCACATGTAAATCACTACATTAAACACCTAACACTATAATTTCACAATTTCAACCCATAATTTTGCCTAATCATGATATATTAACAAATGCCCCAATTTTTAACCAATGAAAACCCTAATTTCTGGAAATTAGATTTGGCCAAAAGATTTCAACATCAAACAATTACTTGATACAAATGCCTCCTCCAAAAACCTTGACTGATGTCACCTCTTGGTCTAGGAGCTTTTGAGTGAAGATTTTTTAGGAGAGAGAATGAGACCTAGAGGAAGAAGAAGCAGAGCCATGTCGCATAAAGGTAAATGAAGGGAGAGGGAAGGAAAGAAGAGGTAATTGGTAGTTTCGTCATTTCACAACCCCATTTCTAGCAAATTTAGGCCAATTCCGTTAGTTTGTAGGATTTTACAAAATAAAAATAAAATAAAAAATAAAAAATTGGTTACATGGTTGTATTAGACAAAAATTGATATATAAGATAGTTCCAACATAAAAACTTGGAAACTTGAGGTAGTTTCTAACAAAAAAATCCTTAATAATCATAACACCCTGTTCATTGCACATTGACACTATTATATTCTTATGCCTTCTTTGCTTAATGCATGAGTGAAAATATTTAGTGATGGCATCTCCAAGGTCAAGCAAATCTATCTTGCTTTTTTGTTTGCAGAATTTCTCTAAGGCCACAGCACATCCTTCTAAATTCCTAAATAGCAGCTTTTTCCTCAGCATATAGGGCATAATTTGATGGATCAACATGGACTTGTCTCTAAATAGAAGTGAGCACCTCTCTTGCATTCTCAGTTTAAGTCTAAATATCTCCAAAAATCTGAGCTTATTCAGAAGCAATAGAGGCTTTCGAAGCAGTTGCAGCTTCTTCATGGCCCTGTACATTTTATATCCACTAATCTGTGTCTTGTAGCTATCTTTCACAATATCAAGGAAACTGTCATCATCACACCACATGTCATAAAAACGAAAAGATCTTTTACCAGTTTCTGAAAATTGATAAAAGTGTATAGTAAGGGAGTGTGATCTGAAACATCTTTTGGTAGAGCTATAGCAATAGAGTTCTCAAAAGTATATAACCCGGCTTCATTTATGAGTGCCCAATCCAATTTAGAGAAATATGAGATTCTTCTAGTTTGTTGCACCAAGTAAATCT
Source organism: Mesembryanthemum crystallinum (assembly GCA_030267885.1). Classification (NCBI taxonomy): domain Eukaryota; kingdom Viridiplantae; phylum Streptophyta; class Magnoliopsida; order Caryophyllales; family Aizoaceae; genus Mesembryanthemum; species Mesembryanthemum crystallinum. The sequence goes on from BSSO01004275.1 coordinate 14,328, forward strand.
TCCACCAATTAACAGGTTGTTCTTTGTGAAGTAGTACCCATTGACGGAAATAGGCTAAGGGGGTTAACTTTTTCACGCGTAATGAATAAAATACCCCCTAGAAGAATTAAAAACTTCACTCTTCATGTCCTAAGATGTGAAATGTTTGAATATTGTGTATAGAAATTAGAATTACCATTTTGTCTGCTACAAACGTGCATGTTATGGGTGATGAATTTCGAAAAGTGATGAATATACATTTTACGGGTAATGAATGTACATAATCCTGAAAAAGTGATGAACATGCATGTTATGAGTGATGAATATTTATGCTACGACTGATGAATATGCACTTTGTGGGTGATGAATTTAGTAGTTCGCATGGTTCGCATATAAGTTTAGTTCGCACTGTAACTTGACTCTCTCTCTCTCTCTCTATATATATATATATATACTCAGGTTCAGGTGCGAACTAAACTTATATGCGAACTGTGTGAACTTGAAATCTAGGC
>BSSO01004276.1:0-14818 GCA_030267885.1 Mesembryanthemum crystallinum
CTCTACAGTTAACCTGCTAATTAACTTGTATGTCGATGAGAAAAGTCTGAAACAGATTGCTAAATTGATATTTAAACGATATATTTATCTGTTTGCTTGTTCGCATGTAATTAATAGATCTATCTTAATTTTACTCTCTGTTTATGGTTAGTTTATCTTCCGTTTAATCCTATAAACCCCCCCTGTGTGTGCGTGTGTTTGTGTTCATACTAGCCTATGGTTGGAGATTATAAATTATTATATAAGGCTAGGATCATTAAATCTTGAGTACATCAAAGTCTGACAGAACATATAGCTGCTATGTGCGTTCTGGTTTCGTTAGTTTTATAGAGTTTAATTGCGTGTTGGTGTAGAGCAACTATATGTTTACAACTTATGAATACTACTTAGCTGAACACCAGGTTGATAATTGCTTTTGAGTTTGTATTCTTGAATCGAATTAACACAGAGCATGTTCTGTTGATTAGCTGCTAAATATTGAATTAATCTTGCTATGAATTTCGGCTGAAATTTCCACTTGTGTGTTCAGAATTAACTTGATAATTATCTGTTTTGATGATATGAGATAATTGCATGCTAGTCTGATAACGGTCTAGGCTATAAAATGATGGTAAAAATTCATAGGTTCAGATTTGTGATTTGCAATGTCACAGCTGTCCAGCAGCCTTCCTCTTTGGGTTTTTGCTTGATTTTGGAGGATATTGTTATGTATTAGCGTACAATCACTTGGGTATTGTTTGGTTATGAGAAAGGAGTGTGGGTTTCTGTCAAAGTCATTTTCTTGCAGCTAAGTATCCACTATCGAAGTTTGAAATTCAGAATTACAACAGCTCAAGTACTTCATGAACTGTTCTTGCGTTTTGTCTTTGGTGTACTTGTTTTTGAGCCGATATGTGAGATAAAAATCTGATCTTGAAATGTTCCTAGTTGATACAAGTACAGGCGAGTGTGTGATTGAGTGATTAGATCATGTTTTAGCTGTGAAACGCTTGCTACAATTACATGATGTTCTTAGAGTTTAATCTGACTTCTTACCCTGCTCTTGAACTGTAAAGTTTGATATATTGTGAGTTTTTGTTTGTCTCTGTACCTTACTTTTGCAGCTTAGAATAGAGTGATATAGATGGTGTTTTAGGGGTTAAATACATTCAATAGGAGTTTAAGTAATTATTGGTTTTTTTTTTTTTTTTTCTTCTTCTTTCAATCTGAGCTTTTGCATCGTGTGTCACCTGCTATGATGCTGCTGTCCTGTTGCTGTGCTGCTGCTATTTATCTACTGTTTGCTGCTGTTTCGGTAGAGTTTCGCTATTATGCCAGCAATATATTGGTTTAGACTTGAGCTAAAAAGCTGGAGTAAACATGGTAGATAGCTGGCTCTTTAATAGCCATCATCCAAAGCTTGTTATTTGTAGTTCTTGTCTATACTTGGTTAATCGACATTTGTTACGAGCTGCTGTTTCAGATCTGAAATTTGATGTTTAAACATGTTATTAACATGACAGCAGGCTGAAACTTTAAGAAAAACAAGCACACAAGTTGTCATTGAGTGTACACCTGCACAGGTTGTGTTTCCGAACATCCAAATGCGCTATGACATCTTCGTAATCTATATTGATGTTCTGTTATTTGTTATGCAATTACTGAAGTTTTCTATTAGTCATATGAGTCTGCATGCTGTGGCAGCTCGCTTATAAACACCAGAACATAAGAGAAATGGCTTGAAATAAGAGGGAGATGCTTAGGGTCATTTGGACTTAGTTTAAGGCTCTTTTAACACCTACATCCAAAGGTTTGCACTTGTTAGAATTTGGTAAGCACAACTCTCTCCGTGGGATCGACCCTTATTTACTCTACACTATGGTTTAAATGTTATATTTCGATGGGATATAAGGTTTTAATTTGTGCGGTAAACGACACGTACCATATTGGTACTGGTGACCCAAAAGTTAATACTGTTGAACTTAATACTGGTACGGATGTATTAAAAATACATCCGTACCAGTATTAAGTTCAACAGTATGTATTGATGTATTAAAAATTAGTATTGATAACCCAAAACTAAGTACCGTTAAAGTAAAAATTAGTGCTGATGACCCAAAATTAAGTACTTTTGACCCAAAAACTAAGTACTGGTGAAGTTAAAGTTAGTACCGGTGACCAAACACTGAGTACTGATGACCCATACTAAGTACTGGTGAAGTAAAATTAGTAAAACTTAGTACTGATGAGTGATGACTCGAAAGTTAATTAAAACTTGTAATTTTACGAAGAATAGTGTTACTGGTCAATAATAAAAGTAAATACGTAGTATCAATTTTTATTTTTTTTTGAAAATGATTTTTTATTACAAGTACTCTTTTACTTTTTTAATCAGTATATTTTTTTTATTTTTTTTTAGTATTAGTACTAAACTTCTATATCCTAATACTAGTTTTTGCTTAACTTGTACATTTTCTTTTTCATTACCTTTTGAGCAATAAGTATTGCCTTTTTCTAATTAATCAAAAATAAATAATAATGGCTACTTATCTATATAAATAGCTTAAAACACATAGATTCAACCACAAGTTGATAAATCACCCGCCACATAATCTGCCACATCATCCGTTGAGTAGGCCAAGAAAAGACAACAAAACATTTTTTTTGAAAGTTTTACTTTTGATCTAAGTTATGGTTACATCATATTTTTTGTTTATTTAAACTATTTTTTGAAAATTAATAATGCATCTTCAAAGTGATTTGTTTAATTGTTTGCTTGTGGAATTTTTTGTTTTATTCCAATTTACGTATCCCCATATCCTAAATTTTTAGAAATTGCAGTATCCCGTACTGGTATTCGTACCCGTGCAACCTAGGCTACGACATAGCTTGTAAGTAATTTATTCCACTTTATTGAGTTGGCATTGGATGTGAGGTGTTAAGGAAGGACTTTTTGAATCTTAATCTACCTAACTAGTACCTATCCTCCACGGTGACTCCTTAATTGGTCTCTAATTATGCTATTATATTTGCAAAAAAATAAAATAAAATTGTGGAGTTAGACTTCGATGCCTTTGGAGGAGACCCCATAAATTCAAGGGGCAGCCATAGTGGTCACGAGCTGACTGCGACCAAGGGTATGAGCATCGCCCATTTGGATATATGTGCAAAAAGTGCACACGATAAATATACTCCATNAAAGTAAAATAAATAAATAAACAAATAAGGGTAATTTCAGTGAGGTATACCGAGGTTTGGCAAAAATACAGAAAGGTATACCGACGTTTGAATAATTACATTGAGACATACCAATTTTGAAAAACTTACCGCAAATACACAAATTCGGTGACCAGAGCACATGAAATGACAACAATACCCCTGAAAGAGGGCTGGACATATCCCTCATAAAATGCTAAGATAAAGACTAAAAAAAATTAGTAAAATATAATTAACAAACAAAATTAGTAGAATGTAAGCACTACAGTTTTAAAAAAAAAGAAAAGAAAAAGTTAGCCTTAAATTTATGTTTTGATATAAAGATGAAGGAAGGGAAACTAAAAATTAAACTAAAAACTAAAAATTATCGCTAGAAGGAGGACTTGAACCTCGGACCTTTTGGTTAAAGGCCACACACTCTAACTAACCAATCTATTCCAACTTCTTATTAGCATATTAAATTGCTTAATAGTTAGGATTTTTTGCGGGGAACCCCTTTATATATAAGGTTTTTTGTGAAGTCCCCCCTTATAAAATGTTTTTGGTGGGGAACCACATTTTAAAAAATTTACGTCCTTTTAGTCCCCCCTTACTCTCTTTTCCGGCCAAAAAATAGTGTGTTATCCCCGTTTTGCCCCTCACATGTGTTTTTTAACCTATTTTCCTTCTATTTTCACATTTTCTTTTCCTTTTACTTTATATTTTTCCCCAAATTTTTTTTTCCCCTCTTTAATCTTCACAAAGACCATAAATTATAAGAGGCGGAAAAGATTTTTTGGTGAAAAATATAAAGGAAAAGGAAATATGAAAATAGAAAGAAAATAGGTTAAAAAACACACATGAGGGGCAAAACGGGAAAAAAACACAATTTTTTGGCCGGAAAAGAGAGTAGGGGGTCTAAATGGACGGAAATTTTTTAAAAGGTGGTCCTCACCAAAAACATTTTATAAGGGAGGATTTCACAAAAAACCCTATATATAAGGGAGTTTTCCGCAAAATACCCTTAATAGTTATGCGTTTTTATTCTGTAAATATACCGCTGCAGTCACTCGGACCAATCAGAAATGGCGAAATTACCCTTTTACCTCACCCCCAATCTCCCATGTTGTATAGAATAGCTGTCTTTCTTCTTCTCTCTATCAGGCTCAGCAGTAGTAGCAGCAACAGCAGCTGCTCCACCCCCCTAAAACCCTAACTTATATAATCAAACCCCCATCGCCATTTCCACCATCAACGCTCTCTCTCTTGAAGGTTTATCCTTCATCTCTCTCTATCTTCCGTCTTCATCTGAAGCATTGCTCAAGCTTCGTCGTCAATGGCGGATGACTCGGTGGAGCGGCTGAGTTCACTCAGCGAGTCCGTCACTACTTCGTCTACTAAACTTCGCATTCGGATCTTCCGTCAGGATGTTCCCACAATTCTCAGTTGTTCAGGTTAATTTCTATCTTGCTCACTGTTGTAACATCCAGTTTTGGATTTGATTCATTTTCGTTATCCGGATTTTGAGTTTCGTTGTTGTTTGCGTTTTCAAATTATGTTAGTTTGACGAAGTCGCTGTAAGAGTTGAGCAATCCTTTGCATGATTCTCTCTGATAAAAAAACCTTAGTTGTTAGTCTAGTTGTATTTAGACTTGTAGAGATGAAATTCATTTGAGTTATATTTCACTGCCAATCTTTGAGGCTAATATGGAATTTCATCCAGAAAAGAGTTAATGGATGGTTGAGTTTGAAACTCTGAAAATGTGATAAATTCCAGTTGATTGCAAATAGTTTTCCACACAGCTTATGTTCTTCTCATTTTTTGTTTGGTTGTCATATTGTTTGAAACTTTGAACCATGACTGATTGGACATCTTCTGCCAAGAGTCTTGCTGGAATTCCTAAAGCAAATGGAATCTTATTTGGTTATTGAAATGATTATGGGAGTTCACAGTATTACTAAACATGGCGAAAAACAAGGTTGAAACAGGCTGTTAGTTGTGGAATATGGGGGTGGTATTGCAGTGGAAAAGTGCATATATCTGGTTGTATAAATGGTTTTAGGTGTCAAGAGAACTAGAAAGGTCACAAGTTCACTTGACAAAGCTTGATAGATTCCATTCACAAAAGTTTTTGTGCTCATAGGTTACAAGTTATTATTTACTCGACACATTCAATTTGAGATACTCAACTTACCTTCAAGCTACTACACTGTGTTATCCAAATCACACTGAACTACTGTGGTTAGATTTTAGAAAGCCTGTGTTTTGGAACTGATGTTACAGTTTTGAATCTGAAGAAGGGAGTTCAGTCGCATTCTATGCTGTCTTTTATCGTGAACTAACATAAGTTTTCCCCGTTCCCTATTGCTACTGTTCTTTGGAAGGCCAATGTCCCCTTGAAGGTGTGAGCCTTTGTCTGGACACTAGCATTGGGGAGAACTAATACAAATGATATATTTATGGAAAAGGAGACCGGGGATGGCTATCTTTGACATATGCTGAATGTGTTATTCTAGTAGTGAGTCGTGCTCACATCTATTTATCCATTGTGACATGGCACGGTTACCCTAGTAGTCTAGTGCAAGTTGGTTAGTGTCATAGGAGAGTATTAGGTTTCTCCGGCCACTGTTATGGAGTTTCTACGGATTCGGTGAGGAATTTGGGAGGGATAAGGAGAAGAATATTCTTTGACGCAGTGCTTTTTCTTTGCTATTATGTGGTGCTTGTGGCTGGAGCAGAATGCAATAGTTTTTTTCCAAGAGTACTTTGTCAACTGAGCTAGTTTGGGATAGAGTAATTTACTTGGCCTCTTTGTGGGCTAAGGCGGGAGGAGCACTTAAGGGTTACTTAAAATTGGGCTATTTTGTAACCGTGACTCTTTGAAAGGAAATCTGGTTCACTTACTGTCATACAATTGTGTCATATCTAGAAATAGGGTGTAAAGCCAAATGTAAAATCTTATATGTATGTCATAAGGAACCCTTATAAAAGAATTAGAGCATATTATGCATGGTATCAAATATCGGCTGATATGCAAAGTATCGACTGTTACTTATCGGTTTTTGAGGTTGTCGGTACGCGAAATCCCGCTACGTCAAGGGGTATATGAAAAGGCCGTTACATGGCCGATACAGTCGATGAATAGCCGATACCAAAATTCATCCCGCGATGACGATGATCTGATACACAGAACTTGTATTTGTCAGTTACTGCAATGTCGTGATTGTGACCGATACCACGATTTGGAATCATGATACTATGTGCTTGAGATGTGTTTCGATTGGATTCTTAGTTTGATAATTGTACTCTAAATACTATTTTGGCATCTCATCTATGATTTGGGTGAGGTTTTGCTTGGAAGTATGCTAAAGCTATTGAGAAGATTATATATATTTGTAAGACACTTGCTTAGATGTACCAAATCGACCCGTGTTGATGATTTGTTATCACCTTACAGATTAAATCCTAATACTTCATATTCTCTCCTTGGCATCTTGTGTTTTTGTGTGTGCTTTCTCTTTGTCTTCTTGCACCTTTCAGCATTTGTCATCTATGTTTGTTCCCCCCTTGGCATTACTATTGGCTACCCTTATTATATTTATTGTTAATGTTACATAATTTAATACTTTTTTCATTATTTTTTTTTTAAATTTTCAAGTTGATTTTATTTACTGTTGTCGTCGTTGCTGTTGCTGCTGCTGTTGTTAGCATTACTATTATTATCGCTTCTGTTTTATGTTATATTCCTACAACCACAGCACCATTGCAGCCACTATTACTACTGTTTCAACTTTTTCCTCATAAGTTACTAGTATTCTTGACCTCTCTGTTATTAATTCCCTTTTCTTATTTACTTGCTACAATTTATTCCACGCTTTCTATCTCATTGAAATTGGAATCTATTTAGGAGAAGAATGTACAAGGATGACCAGAGTTCTCACAACTAAAACAAATTAAATGGTAGCAATAGAAAGAAAATGTTCAGTACTAAGCAACAAAGTCTTCCAATCCGAAATGGAATCCTTGGAAACATATTTTGCGCAAAAACCCTAAGAGACACATGAAGCACCATGCCATTCCAAAGTCCAAATTAATATCGCAGGCTTTGGTGACTATGTAAAAAAATATAACATTGTGATCAAGCCAAATATAACTTTTTCGTACCTTGGTCCAAACCCCACACAGTAATGAGTCTTTTGGTTGGTAGGGTGGACCAACAATCATTACAACGGAGCGTGTGATAAATCAGCCTACAAGCGATGTATCAATCGATATTATTTTTTGAGGTTGCCGATACACAAAATCTTGGTACACCAAGGGGTGTCTGAGATGGCTGATAAGAGATGTTAACTCTACTCAATAATAAAAAATGAAATAATGAAATGTTATTATGGTAAAACAAACTATAAACCTGGGAAAAATTCTACTTCTCAGCAATGGCGAAGCACCGGAACCAACATCGTCCCTGAAGTGGACACTCAGTTTCATTCCTATTTGTATTTTGTGAGAAGTAGATTTGGAGATACATGGGAGATGAACTTCCATGGGCTTGCTAAAGTGACATCGGCATCTTTCTTAGCGAGCCCGGTGTTTGCCCTAAATCTCTTTTTTTTTTNGACTTTGGCTCTCAAGGGAACTACCACCACCATTTCCTCACTAAGCCAACTATTTAGACACTAAGTTCCGGAGGTCCAAGTAACCTCGGTCTTAGGCCTACTTTCTCCCCATCCTGCCTAGTGATGCATATTGCCTAGTATACCTCCAAACGAAATGAAGTCCTATATGATATTCGATTATCCTGTTAGCCATGCTTTGCAGAATTATAGATAAAACTTTACAAATGAACTTGTTTTGTTATTTATCATGCAAATAAGTACAGTTTGGTTGACTTCTTTTTTATTTTTTTTGTTTTTAATGTCTATCTTCATAGTGTGATATGTGTGATTTACTTAACCAACATAGGTTGGTCATAGTGGTAAGAGCCTTGGTGGTGTTCCCTCACCACCAGGGTTCAAACCCCACTATGGGCATTTGGGATCCCTTACCCCTTTACCCCCTCCCCCCCAAATGTCTTTCTGGGCCTTTATCCGTAGATGGATCGGCACAGGAGCGGTCCTTCTTACCATCTAAAAAAAAATGTGTGATTTACTTACCTTTTGGATCTTGGTCAGAGCTTTGACATGTTTCCTAGATAGCTCGACCTAGTAACCTTTTTGTTTGTAAATGTTAAACAGAAGTAAATGACGGGAAATGCTTTATGTTCCTTTAGTTTCTTGACACATTTTCTCTTGTTATTGTCACTTCCGATCCCTTTATAGCTTCTGTTTCTTTTTAATTATTGCATTAAGTCTAAACTTCTTACCAGGTCGAGAATGCATGTCATCTTTACTTTTTTGATCTTCGCATTGAATCATATGTTACCTAAGCCTAGTCTATCTTCAATTGTCTATTGATTGATATCTTGCAGACATGTCGAGTGAGCTTACAGCTGTACTGGTGGATATGATTTTCAAAACCTTGTATATCTATGATGATCTTCGATCAAGGAAAGCTGTGGATGATGTTATTCTAAAATCTCTGGACAAAGTTACATTTATGAAAGCTTTCGCTGCTTCCCTTGTTCAGTTCATGGAGAGGCATCAAAAATCTCATACAGACATAGGATCTTACAGGCTTCTTAAGTGGTGCAGTTTCCTGCTGAGTAGAAGCAAGTTTTCGTCCATTTCAAAGAATGCTGTGTCTAGAGTGATTGCAGCTCAGGCATCACTGCTCCATATTGTTCTGAAAGGGCCTTTTCGAGAGAGAAGAGCTACTCAGCGATTGTTTTCTAAATTATTCTCTAAGGTTGCTTATGAAAATTCTTCTTTCTTTCTCTATTGCTTTTTTTTTGTGTGTGTGTGTTGGGGGGGGGGGTGGTGGGTGGGATGAGGGACTCTCCTTAACATATGATATAGTTTCATAACTGTGTTTTTCATGGTTGCAAATTTGTAGTCACAGGATGTGTACAAAACCTATGTTGAAGAGTTGAAAGGCGCGAGGATACCATACAAAGAATATCCGGAATTTATATGGTTGTTGCTTGAATTCTCAAGGAAGGATCCCTCTTTTGGACAGTACAAGGTTGGATCATAATTGTTTTGTTCTCGTAGTCTATTTCATCTTGGCTTTTGATTTTGTCGTAGGTCTAAAGTAACTTTACCTTATGCAGCCAATGTTCCTTGATTTATACGTGAAAGCTGTGCTTAGTGCAAGGGAGAAACCAGCAAAAGGCCTTAGTGAAGCTTTCTGTCCACTATTTTTGTGTCTAACACATGAAGAATTTGGAACAATTGTTGTTCCTTCATCTGTTAAAATGTTGAAACGCAATCCTGAGATTGCTTTGGAGGCAGTTCAGGTTCTCCTGAACTCAGTCAGCATTGATTTAAGTAAGTATACGATGGATATCCTTCCGGTGGTACTGACACAAGCACGTCATGCTGATGAAGGAAGGAGGCTTGGAGCTTTAGCTATTATACGATGCTTGAGCCAAAAATCGAGCAATCCAGATGTTATTGACATGATGATTAATGCTGTAAAAGCTGTCATTGGAGGTATGCTGTTTCTTTTCTATATAGTTCTATTAGAGAATTTTGTTAGTGTTTGAAGTATTGCTTTTGTTTTACTTCTTGTGCCTTTTGGCATTAGCGAAGTGATAAGACTTGAGTGTTGTTTGACATTAAATGTATTCTTCAACAACAGGCTCAGAAGGAAGACTGCAGTTTCCTTATCAGAGGGTTGGCATGTTCAATGCACTGCAGGAACTGTCTTATGCTTCTGGTGGAAAATCTTTGAGCAATCTGTCCTCTTCATTGTGTGGCTTTTTCTTGTCTTGTTACAAGGATGATGGTAATATTGTAATGGATAATTAGAAACATCAATGCATATTACTATACTTTTTTTTTGATTTTGCTGGTTGAAATGGCAGTGTCTTGAATGTATTTTTTGATAAAATATGACCTCCCTAAACTTTGGTTATTCTTTACTAGCTTCTATGTTGCTGATCTGTTTCACTAAAATATTCCAGGAAATGAGGAAGTAAAGCTCGCAATCTTGTCAGCCGTTGCCTCTTGGGTAACAAGATTTGCAGATTCTGTCCAACCAAATGTTATATCCTTTCTTACTTCAGGATTAAAAGAGAAAGAAATTCTGAGAAGGGGCCATCTTCGGTGTCTAAGGGTGATATGCAGAAATTCTGATGCCACTATACAGGTTAATGTGCAGACTAGTGAGGTTTTCTGCTTTCTGTGTTGGTTTTAGTATTGGTCCTGACTAGTAGTTTATTGACTCTCACTTTTGTTGTGCATGTTTCAGCTGTCATCTTTGTTAGGGTCCCTCATTCCGATAGTAAAAACAGGATTTACTAAAAATGTTCAGCGTCTGGATAGCATCTACGCATTACTTTTGGTTGCAAAGATTGCAGCTGTTGATATCAAAGCAGGTAGCTTCTTATTTTTTTATTTGTAGTAACCTACACCAGTATGATGGTTGATATTTGTGTCATCCGTTTCTTCCAAAATCTCTTTTCCAGATGAGGCTGTTGTGAGGGAGAAGATATGGTCTTTAGTGGCTCAAAATGAACCCTCGTTGGTTCCAGTTCCCATGGTATCTTTCGTTCTTTATGTACTTATATTTGTAACTTTTGATTCATGATGCTTAAGTGTTATTTTATGGTGAAACTATGACCACGTGCGATGATGCGATGTACGTATTAGCTCGCTGTATGTAATATATTCTTTATAATCTTTTTGTTAGACTTATGTCTGAATGTGGTATGGGGCTCTAGAAAAATCCTCTTTTGTAGATCTCACATTGCTGAGTTAGTGGAACATATCCTAATTATCTATATAATCATCGAAAAAGTGTTTGTGGAGTGTTTATATCATTCTCATATTTCATCCTAAAATTTGAGAAAAAAGTAATGAGAAATCATGTCATTTAACTTAAGTCTATTTGTAATTGTAGTAGGAGAGATGAATGGAATGAGATACTTTAGATTAATAATCATTAGGTATCTCAAAAATAGAGTATTCAAAGATGGAATGACTTGGGATATTGTGTACGCCATGTTAGCAATGTTAGAAGTTGGACATGTGGCGAGGGGAAGGGAAGTTTATATGTTTGTATAGATATAGATTTATATAGATATACTCAGATGATTATTTCTATCGTTAAAAAGAAATAATTCCTCCGCCTCTACAAATAAGTCGTTTTTGACTCTTTGTGGTCTTCAAGATGACACCTTTCAGCATTGTTTTTTCATTTTATTAAATTAATAATTTTGTAACAGTTAGAATATTGTTGTAAGAGTACTTTTAATGCCAAGTGTAATTATATCATTTTAAATTAATGGTCAAAGTTGGCAAAGTTTGACGACACAAATACTATAGTGACTAATATTTAGAAACGGAGGGTTTGTGAAAGTGTTAATCAAGTGCGTTAAATGATGAAATATGAAACTATGGGACTTAGAGAATGACATTTTAGTCTTCAAAAAATCATTAGAATGCTTCGGCCTCATTGTTAAGTTTGTGGAGTGTTGCATTATATTAGGCACTGAGCTGTTTGAAGCATGGTAACTTGTGGTTAACGTCTAGGTCTGTCACCTTGTGTCCCATGTGTGTGTGTGTTGAGTGAGTGTGTGTGTGTCAAAGGCAGTATGGAATTTGGTTTATACATTAAAAATTTGCTGCTCTCAGAGAACTCTCCCCCTCTCTGCTGTATCAAAGGTAAAGAGTAGAAATAGTGGTAGAGAGAGGGGAAAGAGGTTGCTTTACTTTAAGCCATGCGTTCAGTGCTGTGCCTCAGTCTGGATTTGTAGGAAGGAGAGCTCTTATAAAGTTATGGCATTATGCTTTCTTAGCCTTTTCCACTNTGGGGCAACAGGTTAATATACTGTCATTCTTAATTTGGATAGGCCTTAAAGCTATCTGTTGAAGATTGTCTGGCTTGTGTTGATCTCCTTGATGTCCTGCTGGTGGACCTTACAAAAAGGTTATATTTGCTTAACCCCTGCTTTAGTGCTTTTTATGTCTTTATTTATTGCTGTTTGTTTGCCCTAGTATATTTGTTGGAGTAATAGGATCTAATTTTTTACCATTATGCAGGGTATTGGAGGCTTTTTCTGTCCAACCATTGTTTCAAGTAAGCTAGCTTGCATTGTTGATTGAGATTGCTTCTTGTTGTAGTAGCGGTGCTAACTATTACAAGTCTACTGCAGCTACTATTTTATCTGTTGTGTCATCCATCGTGGGAAATCCGTAAAGCAGCTTATGAGACTACAAAAAGAATTGTTGGAGCTGTTCCTCAGACATCAGAAGCACTTTTGAGCGAGTTTGCAAGTTTCCTTTCAGATGTATCTGAAACTCGTCTATTGAAGACCAGGTATAGCTTATAAAATCTCAGAATACGTTTCTAATTGCTTGATGTAGGTTAAATGTCAGACATTCTGTTTCAGACATTGTGCACAAAAATTGCATGTAGTGCGCTGTGCGCATGTAGAACTTGGTTAGTTCTGCACGGAAGTTGTATTGTGTACTTGTTTTCAATTTGCCTTGCGTTGCTTCTAAGTCTCATGATCCTTGAAGGTCAGAGTCAGAGGAAATGTCTTTTTGAGCTAGGGACTCTATAGATGAATAGATGATTGATAAGTCTTGTGACATATGTACTCACATCTCAACTATATAACAAAAATCTGAACAGATAAGCTTGTTCTTCCTTTGTTATGATCAATGATCCTTGTTCTTTTTCTTGCCTATATCATTTATCAATTAAAACATTAGGTGCTGACTGCTGTCCAATCATATGGTTTGCCATCATCAAAACTAAGGACCTTTGGTCCAACTGCCTCTCTTTCCTAGATATGCCCTGGCATTGGCTGTGTAAGAAGTTCTAGAGGAGTGTATTGTAGAGTTGCTTTCTTACTAAAGAAAAAAGAAAAGATCAAAAGAAAATTAAAAAGGCATCACTTCTCTGAGCATGTGAAACAACCATTGTCTTCACTTTTCAGTCTCTAAATAAAGCAACTACATTGATGCAGCTTTTAGAGAGGTGGAATTTATTTATTCTCCATGCTTAGGACGACCTGGCCTGAGACTGGTGAAGCATCAGTTTGAATTTATAGTGATAAGCTTTTATTAATTTACTTTTTGTCAGCCTTCAATTGTCAGTTTGTTACTGAGTGGATGTGTAGGGATTTATTGGAAAGTTTGATCTTTTCATCTTGTGTTTGGTCTTTTCTTACTTGAAATAGAATCACCTTTCAGCAAAAATGACCTGGTATAAATGATGATTATTTTGTAGAGACACAGACAATGCAATTGAAGCACCAGCTGCATTCCTACCATCCGTAGAGGTAATGGTAAAAGCCTTAGTGCTTATATCATCTACAGCTGTTGCGGCTTCTCCAAATAAATGTGGTCGCATAATATTCGCCTCACATCATCCAGCTTTACTTGGCACTGGAAAGAGAGATGGAATATGGAGGGTAAGTTCTATTTTGTCATTGTTGGCTATTTTTGTCATAATTAAATGTCTGCTAATGTGAAGTTTAGGTTCTCCTCTAACATACTAGACATGCACTGGTTATGTAACCGCAGCATATGATCTAATTGCTTGGGAACTTAGTATAATTGGTTTGGTTGTGATATCATTTATATTGTCTTGTTATATTCAGTTCAATTTCTGTGCATGGTATGCTGAACAATTTTGCTATTCGACATTGTCTTGACTGTTAAGAATGTCTTTCCTGCTCTGGAAATTGGTGTAAACATGCAATGCCTGGGGTTTTCACTTCACATTTCTTAACAGCTGTGACACGTCTCTCTCTCTCTCTCTCTCTCTATCTCTCTTTCTCTATTTATTTTTATTTTTAAATTAGCAAGCCTGATGCATTGCACACTTTATTGTCAATCATAACCAGGTGATCCTTTCTGACATTTGGGATTGTTGAAAACTGGTTACAAGTTAAATCTCATGTATCTTATGACTTTACAAATTTTGATGCTTGGTCATTTTATTATTGCTGTTTCTTTTGTACTAAAATGGTACTTTCTCTGTCCCATCTTGTTTGCATCACTGAATATACACAGATATTAAGATATATATTGACATCATGTAATTTGACAATTTTACTGTTAACTTTACCATACAAACAATACGGGACATCCGCCAAAACAATAACAAGTAAACAAAATTTGACGGAACCTTGTGGTGGTAGCTCAACTGATAAGAGCTCCGAGATCTATTCTAGAGGTCCCAAGTTCGAGTTCCCTTAGGGCCACTGGAGGTTTTTGGTCGTTAACTTTGGGGCCCATCTAATTAGTCAGGCAAAGCACGGATACCTATGTTATACTCCCTCTGTTCCGAAATTAGCTTTCAGAAATAGAGAGGGTGCAAGATTTTAGGTGAATAATTTTAGACAAATTTGCCCTTGCGCTAATAGAGGGAATAAAATATAGAAGGGGAATTTTATGTGAGAGATTAAAGTAATAGAGAGAGATTATTGTGAGAGAATAAAATAATAGAAAGAGAGAGAGTGTGATTGGAGAGAGAAAGTGATTGGAGAGAGAGTATATATTTTTTTATTGTAGTTGTGAGTTAGTGAAG
>BSSO01004277.1:0-14815 GCA_030267885.1 Mesembryanthemum crystallinum
TAACTTTAGAGTGAATAGTACAATGTCCACGTAATGGTGGGACGGAGGGAGTAACTAATTTACGAAGCTAGTAATGAAAAAAAAAATATATAAAGAAAAATACACACAATTACTGTAAAATCCAATTGGCATCCGGAGGCAAAAATGCTTATGAACTGAAATTGATCAAAATATTGCTGACATTGGTTAAACCATCATCAGTCAAGCTGTTACAAACACCTTGGTTGGTGTTAAAACGAGTTCCAAGTGAGCTAAATCAAAGGTTGCTTTGACAACGACTATTACAAGATGATACTCCCTATAAAATACTGTAAGATCCTCGTTTTGAGGCACATGTGTACGGTCATTGCAAATTCTCAATCCCTTCAACTACAGCTCCTGCCACAACCTGGTGTTGAGCGTCTCCCTTGTAACGAAATAGAGAGGTGTATATGTAAAAAGGATTTGAAGTATAACATTATCTAGGCAGAGCTTCCCATTCCATTTGCGGAACTTCACCCTAATCTGACTTGTGATTCTCCAATGTTGACATTCAACAATAAAACACTTTCTTTCTGGAGTTATTCGTCATCGGTTCCAAAATATCTGTCTCCGAACTCGCCCATGCCAGGGACAACACGGAAGTCTTTATTTAAGCCAGTTTCAATTTCAGATGTCACAATCTTTATTCTCGGAAAGCTTCTGCAGACCATATGCACTCCTTGGGGTGCCTGGAAAAAAAATGGGTAACATTTCACATTTTGCTCAAACTACAACAACAGAAGCAGACACCTGGTACCAATGGGAGCAAGAACGAGAATTTACTTACAGATATGAGATTGAGAAATATGATGTTCGCTTCAGGCACACCCTTCTTTATGAGTAAAGATATGGCTTGAACAGCAGAATTTCCTGAGACAATACCAAAGATCAGCACACATAATACATGCTAACCTCTGAATGTGGTTAAGGTAAATCTAACAGAATCGCTATTGTCAGAATGAATCAGATCACCAATGATTTTTTCCATCCACTTGCAACACCAACTTTGGTTGGCATAACTTTGTCGCCGTTTGTGAGCATGGCTTGCATGCCCTGTCAATCTATAGGTTTCAATGGGGTCAAGTAGCTATAAAGTAAGCTATATGTCCGGTTTAAGTTGGATAATGCACCAGCACAAACCCTCATCTAAAACTTCTGTGTTCACATAAACTAAACCTAAGTGTTTATAAAGCATCTTCATATTCTGTCTTTTTCTATTTAATTATAAGTATATTATTTATGCAATCATCAACTTAAAGCATAATTGTATTTGCAAACATTCAGACCTAAAATAGAGTATAGAGATATCAGAGGACAGTATGACAAGGGCAACGCAGTAGTCAACTTTTTTGCAGAGATGTTTATTCATGTGTATATGTTAGGTATACTTGTGCCTATGAAAGATTTTTAGGAACAGCGTTGGTGAAGGATAAGATGAGAATTAAGCAAACCTGTTCCTAGGATTGGATCCAAGAGCAATACATGCCGATCTGCAATATCTTGTGGTAGTTTTTCATATATTAACTGCCAAGACAATCATGTGATGATGATTTCAGAGGTACCAAATAAATAACCGGATAAGATTTAGGAAGCCGTGGACTTTGAGGCAATTCAAAGAGAGACCCCTACCTGTTTCCCATTGTCACCTTCTCTATGTATAAGAATTTTCCCAATTTTGATTCCCTTACAGCATGCACGTAAAGCATTCTCCATGCTCTCACCACTAAAATAATTAAAAGAATAATGTCAGAAACACTAGTTAGGAAGCAAATTGGAAAATGAAAGCCAGATACAGTAGTATTCTTAGTTAAAATCACCCTCATGCAACCAAATGAACCATGGCAATGTAATGAAGAATTTTGTCATGACCACATATTATACTCAACAGCAAAAGCTAAAATTTGTCCTTAACTGTAACTAACCTTCTAATAATGGACACCCCGCATAACCTCTTGCAGAAATCTACACCAGTATATACAGAGCCTGCAATTATAAAAACAAAAGGAACAGATTAAAAATTCACGATGCACCAACTTCTTTCATTAACCTGCACTAGCAGCATCAGCCTGATGTTTCGATAAATAGAGCTAGCTACAATCACTATACGATTTTCATTCCTGAAACTAAGCAAAGTCACTAGGTCAAAGCAGACAGTGTATTAGGGGAACTACAGATGCTGTTGGATAGGAGCACTAACAGAAGAAAACAGTACAAGCTTCACTGGAAACTACAAAGTGGCATGCACCTGGTGACATGGACATCTAGGATTTCACTAAGTTCTGTTTCTCCTCTGCTATCAGCTCCCAATTTTCTAATAGATCATGCACTTTAATAGAGCACAAATGACACGAAGAGAATAACTTTGAGAAACACATATACATTTGGAGAATACATCAAGTGGTAAGCATGCAACATGGACCTATTATATACATAGGATAGCTCATGATGTACCAAATAAACCAAAGATGTCCCCTGTTTCATCACCATTCCCAAACAAAACCAGAGTTTCGAAAATTTCTACCATTTGGCTATAGCTTCCTTCATTTTTATCAGTTTCATTAAAGAGCCACAAATCCAATGAAAAATAATGTGTGTATATATATATATATATATATGAACCAGAACCATGGAGAGGAATCCGCCAAGTTTGTACACTGTGTACACATGAATTCAGTTGTATACGAAAAATAGTAAAGCTTTCAGAGTATGTATAAACAAAATATTTGAAGTGAGATATCAACTTGATGCAGTGATAAAAAATCACCAAGAGCTTACCAGTCGGAGTGTTAACCTGCTTTTCCGTGAATGGGAGATGTCCTAATCCATGCTCCACAACCTAAACAAAAGAAAGATACTTATAGAATGCAAAGCAAACTCAAGTATGTGAAAAATTGCAGGAAAATGGGCTCAATATAGGTCAAGAGAGAAACTTGTCCTTTGTGTACAAAGAAGAAACCAGAAAATGGGTCATCAACACAACAAAATACAACAGAACCATGAGAGCTTACAAGAGTATCAAGAGATATTGAGACCATTCTATCTTTTGGGTCATTTCTCTAGCATACTCTTGGTTAATTAGACATCCATAAATAGCACAGTTCTTCATTTCCCCTCATTGGAATACTCTAAATTGCCAAGTCACCAACGCTTTAACATGCAGACAAACCAACTCATATAATGGATAGTTAAGCACAGTAAAGAAAGTTGTCAAGATGTCTCCTGGCAAGGAACATGAGATCAGAATGCAAGTGGATCTCTAAACAGACAAGGAGCAATACCCACCAAGCGGATCAGCCGATCAGAATAAAATACAAAATCATGCTTCGTTGTTTGCGCATCACGGATAAGCGTATGCATGCCACGTATCTACAAAAGCAGAAAAAACATAAATGAAATAAAAATTAATTTAACCAGAATGCAAGAAAGTATACCAAGTCATCAGGATGAAAGGCGTACCTGAAAAGTTGTCTGAATGACATAAAGATTAGGATATATTTTGCAGAGATCATGTTGACCGAGTTTTGTGCGAATGTGTTGCACAATTAGATCAACGGCCACATGATTGTCACCTCCACGAGGAATTATTATATCTGCATACTTTTTTGTCGGAAGTATGAAATCATCAAACGCAGGCTTCACAAATTTTGAGTACTGCAGCATTAGTCAGAAAGAAACTGAGTCAATATGATATATTACAAGAATGCAGCACTAAGGAGAAAAGAAAAGGAAAAAAAACCTCCAAATTGCACATGATAATAGCTAAAGAACGCCAATGAGATTCTGCTTATAATAATGAAAGGGTAAATGGAACAGAATGAGAAGTCCCCACTGGTAATGAGAAGTCCCCACTGCTTATAAAGAACACTCAGCTTAAGAGGAGCCATGAAGATGCTCTCACCTAAAGCCAAATTAGGCATGCAGGTTGACTAAAACTATACCACATTAAAGACAACCCATGCAGAATCGACACTGAAAAATCTATTGAGAAGCCAGAAATAAAACCGTGTTTATCCTGTGTGAAAAAGGCGGATTCCGTTCACAGATACTGACTGGTAGTTCCATAACCAATGACTCAATAAGAATATACAAGAATGTTACCTGATCAAGTACTGTGGCAATATCTCTGCCCTTCTCGGCTGTATCACGCCTTATTCTTCTCGCCAAGCGTACATCAGCATCTGCACTGAATACAGTACCATGTGAAGAACATCGAAGAAAGTCCAGTTCTACTTACAAATATGAAGGTGTTCAAAAAATATAACTGAACAGGAGAACACTAAATAGAGGTTTATGGAAAGTCGAGCATGATTTTTATGGTGTATACCAGTAGAAAAACAAAATTAAGCTAGTCATAATTAGTTAATGTAAGCTTCAAGGATTCACTGCCAAAGAAAAGGGATATTGATAGAAGTTTATTTTACAAATAGAGTGCTTACAGACATGGTAGATAAGCTTTGTCATTACTCCAAAATAAATAAATAAATCTAACTAAGGCTACAAAGTCACTCGTGTTGGCAGAAACAAACAAACAGTTCTTTTCCTCAGGCCAGATCCCTATAATGATGCCATGACGATAGAGAAAAGGAACCGCTCTAATCTAAGACTTTGACCTATACAATTTGCACCTTTGTCTCACGTTAAGGTTCACAATTAGTATAATAATACATCATATAAAAAATGCTGTTTTACTTATTAAAGGGACAAACTAGTGGCTTAATTTCACCCTATAATATGTGAATAGATGAGATAATTTTTTAACTAACACGAGCCTCCCCAAACAAGGAGAGTATGATTAATAAGAAGAAACACTTGTAAAAGTAAAAGGAAAGAGGAGAGACCTGTATCAACAAAAATCTTCATATTCATCAATTCACGAACACGAGGATCATGGAACACAAGTATTCCTTCCAAAATAATTACATCTGATGGGTTGACCTGCCAAGAATCCATGTTATCAGATTACATGGGGAGGGGAAATCCAACTCAGAGCCAAGCATCAGAACATTCTTGCCTGTTTGTTTAGCACAGTTTCTATCCATTTAATGTGGTATCTTCAAGATTGCAGTTAGGCCCTCACTTGGGAGACTGGAATCTCCTTTTTCAAACTTTTTCATAAAAAATGCAGGCTTCATGTAACAATATCGAAGAGACACTATAATGCAGAAATTTACAGGTCTTATCGTAATTTTTTCAAGATTGATATTACATGTAGAGGAGAACAAGATATGCACAGAGCTAAGTGGAGAACTGTGCAATATTCACAACTAAACACATTTAAGATAATGATGTGCGATTCAAGTATCTTTACTTTGCAGGGCTCATCAAGGCTAAAACTAATGATAAGCATTTGCCTGACAGATAAGCAAGTAACAAGTAACAACAAATTCTAGTAGCAGTAACTTTATAATTATCGTACTAGAAGACTTACCCTTCGAGCCGGATGAACATTGTTTTTGTAACTCTTGAAGTCATAATTTGGAATATCCACTGCCTGCCCATGCCTTAGTTTATCCATGGTACTAAGCAATTGCTCAGTGTCAAATGCATCTGAAGAAAATAAGAACAGTACATTAGAATTATAGGCATTCTTTTGGCAATTCGACAGACTTCGAGGACTCGGTTACTTAGAAGTAAATACGATTGCAACATAACGCATCACTTTATTAAGTAAAAAGAAGCAAATATGAGGCAACGTCATCATGATTACTCAAGTTTTAACAATGTATACATCATTACATGACTATAAATAATGATGTTTACAACCAAAATAATAACTACAGGTACTATGAGTAATATGAGCATGTGTATAACCAATAAAATACTCTATTACATTGTAACAATCAATACATCCAAGTAAATGCCACATAATACCTATCCGGCGACAAGCATGAGATTGAAAACGAATTCAGCCAACGAAATAAACAAGTACTGGTGAAAATAATCGTGAACTGCAACAGCAAAGATTTAACTTTTTTCACGTATTTTATGAATATAACTGCAAATATGTAAAGTTAGACTCACCAGGGTGGTCAAAATTGTATTCATACACTCGTGCAAGCTCCTCCTCAGTTAGAGTATGATAAAACGAATCCTGTCACATCAAAGACACAATAATTATGCACCCGATGAACGAGGAATGTAAAGACCTAAATTATTATATAAGGCATATTGTAGGTGAAAACTCCCATGGTATTTTGGTTGGAACATAAGTTGAGCTGATACCAGCATAACAACGCATTGATCAGCCTCTACCAAAACTGTTCAGCTTTTAGGGATTTAGAAAAAATATACACAGAAACTTAAATTTAGTATTCAGCACATTGTTGTAAGGAGGCTTGTACACATGTGAAGCTGATTGCACCATAGCATGCGGATACTAAAGTCAAGAACCACTTATTGAACCTCCACCCACTAGAGTAAGTTAAAGCATAGCTTATTTATTCACAAAAGTAAGCATAGAGTGAAAGTACTAAAATTCAAAAGGTTGATCGTTGAAGAGCAAAGAAACATGCAAACTAGGTTATTACAAAGCACATATATACTTTCTTCGAAAGTTCAGCCAAAGCTACTCCCTCAGTCCCTCCCTCAATCCCCAATGCCACTCAAAGCAATGTTGAAGGGACCTTGCAGTTAACTCTTAAATTTCCTATTGCCTAATATCAAGAATTTCTGTTGCTTGACAAGATTTCTACCTGATTAACAACGACGACACGCTGATCGTGGAGCTGCTGAATGATCATATCGCAAACTGTAGTCTTTCCTGAGGCTGCACCTCCAGCAACTCCTGCTCAAGAAATATGTGATTAATCCACATTTTTTAAAGAAACAAAAGAAACGTTTTCAATCAAGAAAAACAGGAATTCACTGCCTCCCTCTACAGCATCCCCACTCTCCTCCCCCGTACCAATAAAAAAGAGCAAACAAAAGGGAAGAAGAAAAGACAAGGAGATCCAAAGGAAGTTCTGCCCTATATGAGCAAGTAAGATGGACAGAATGCACAGAAATTTTATCAAACCCTGTGGCAAAATGAATTTCCAGTAAAGCAACCCCTTTGAACTAATCCAGGATGTCCAAAGTATTTTATGAAAAAGTTATAAGATCGGAGAATTACAAATATAGGCACATCTGCACCTACCAATGACAAAAGGATGATTGTAAACATTTTCAGCCGTTGATGTTGTTGGTTGCTCAATTACTGCTTTCCGGGACTCTATGCCATCCAGATGAAATCCAGAAAAATGGGCTCCTGATGAAGCCTCTATCATATCTACAGCTGATTGGGAACCCATTAAAGTAAATCTGCAAAAAAAAAAAAAATAACAAGTGAGGCATGTCAGATTAGATAAATAGAGTACTCCATAGACAGCTACTAAGCTACCATGCTGCTTCGGTGCTTCCTATTAAAGTTAGGACCATTGCAAAATGCTTAAATGCCCAGAGATAATTCACGTACGGAATAGCATAAAACGACGATAATTGGAAGAGATCTTTTGTTCTGGTTAACTAGCCCTAAATGCATATAGCAAATATCGCAACTTTTTTGGTGCGAAGCAAGCACAATGCAGACAGGTTTGAATTCCAATGGTAGTCCCAATCCCCATATAACTTTACCATCTAAGCTAGCTGAGATCCTCACAAATATTGTAATTGGTACACCAACTCATGCAACATTGATGGATCATGAGATATCACACTTTGAATTAGCTTTCAGTGCACACACAAATCGAAATTCCAAGTACTCTTTCTGCATCAATTATTGGCATTCCACAACAATTGATGTGACTTTCTTTTTTGTGCAAGAGTTGAACAAATTTTAGTTAAAACAGTCTACCTATAGGGTCCCAGGGTATCAAAAAAACAGAACCACACTGGTGGTGATTACTGGGTATTTCAAGCCGCTATGTCTACGCAAGCTCAGGAATATAGCAACTCAAATCATGCCAAAGAAGTAAGCTCCAATCAGAATAATCATTGTCTCAGTTTCTTGTAAAAGTTACAAGTGTTAGGATCTCATGCATTGCTTCCCTAGTCAAGAACATTGAGCCAGTACCTCCCCACAGAATATGTTCTACATTTCACGGAACTGGGTCTCACATCAATCAATTTACAATGACAAAAGGCACCTTCAATTGTATGTTCTACATTCCACGGAACTGGCTCTCACATCAATCAATTTATATGACAAAAAGCGCCTTCAAGGACGACGCCAAAGGAAACCAGCGGCCCCTATGCACGCTCAACTGATCCCCAAATCCAACCATGGAATACCCACTTCCCCATAACCAAAAACACAAATGTGATTTCAGATTTCCCACCTTAAAGCCTAGCTCTGCATACTCCATACAATCAAAAGATTGTCCAATCAAATCTCAATCCCAATCACTCATAAAAACCCAAACAGCCAGCTCAAATCCCGTCAAAAAATCACAAACATAAATCCAAATTTGTCCGCATTGATCTGGTGTATAATTCTGGCTCAAATCAATCCCAATAGAAACAAGAATCAAGAATGACAAAACAAAATCCCGATCTTCTAAATTCACGTCAAAAAAACAAGTGATTCAACTTCAGAAAAAGACACAGATCCAAAGCGAAAGCAGATCATAAATTATATATGCCTCCAACCAGAATGTGCCTTACAAAATGAAACCGAAATAAAAACAAAAAAAAAAACGTTAAGCGAAAATACAATTTGATAATAAGAAAAGAATTAAAAGAAAATGAATGTAGATTATATTTATATATAAGTGTATGAATATACCTTTTGATACGATCTGATACCTTGGCAGATATTTGAAGAAGGCGAGAGAGAAGAAGAAGAACAAGGAAGGTGGCTGAGAGAGATAAGAGAGTGTCGACAAAGAGAGAGAGAGAGAGAGAAAGAGAGAGGTGAGTTCCTTCCGGACTTTCATGTTATGATGGAGCCCGTGTTGTATTTATATCGAGCGCTAAGAGGAGCGCTAGTGGGGCAAATCTCAAAATATCATATCCCGTGGTCGGATATATCAAGCGCATAATACTGATAATAATTTATAAATTGGTGGTAGTGGTGATCGAAAAATTGATACTGACGATTAAAACCTAATTTTTTTTATCCAGCCTTATTACTTCAATACTAATTTTTGTTTACACAGTATTACTTTTTGTTTGCTTAGAACTCCCTCAATATATCATACCGCCTGATAAGAGGCGAACTGGCAAAGTAGGAGTACTATATTTCTTTTTTTACAAAATTATTAGAATTATTATCGATGAAATTAGAAGCGGTTTATCTTGATGGCAAGTCTCTAAATATAATACGTTGTCTAATAGAAGTTGAATCTAACTTGAGAACGACAAGGAAATAACAGATCCTATATATCCAATAATAGAGCGTCATATACTAGCTTTATTTCATTACTTGTATATGTATAACTAATGATCATTGCATTGAATTAACGGCGTATCTTTTTGTAATAATGACTAGATTGGTATATATCTTCTTAAAAGGGATTTTATACTCAAAAAGTTCATTCTGTTCGGAATTGTTGTTTGTGTATCGAGGGTCTCACAAATAAAGAAATATAAATAAATCGTAATTGGATCAAACTATCTACAATAATTGTAGATGCGGGGAGAAGGTTGTATATACAATGAATTTGCTTATATCCAAGTTAAATAATCTCAATATCCTACTTTAAGGTATGAGAGTGTTAAGCGACTCATACTAACAACTTATTGTTGTTCTCATTATACAATTGGTAAATATATATGATAGAGAAATAACAAAGTTTCATATAAAACAAGTTCGAAAAAAGGTGTCTTCCAATTTGAAAACGTCGGAAAAATGGAAACTTTGTTATCTATTTTATAACTAGACCTTCAAAAACAACCCAAAGTTATTTTCTATAGTTTTCATTTATAAAAAAAAAACACTCTTTTTCAAAATTTTCCACTTTGTTTTTCAAGAAAACATTTTCTCAGAAAAATTTGAAAAATGAAAACTGTTTTTATTTTTTCAACTGAACACAATCTATGTCTTTTCAAAAATATAGAAAACCTAAACAGATATATCAAATGATTTTAAACTAATAAAAATTATAAAATGTGGAAAGTATGCAATAAGTACTATACAACATATTATTTCAAACATGGGACCTAATTAGTCACCATAAACATAAAACAATTAGGCCAAGATCCAAGTGGATTACCATAAAGTAGAAACAAGGTCTTATAAGCTCTAACCCAAAAGTTTCCAATATTATTTTCTTTTACCCGATAATTTAATTTTGTCATTGAACAAGATAAACACAAATACGACGGTCCACCTAATAATTCCACTGGCTAGTAGAGACTTCGGTGCACGTGGTACGTAGACCAAGTATTTTGTTTTGTGTCAACTATCGTAATCATAATTATTATAAGATAATTACAAATCCAAAAAAATTTAAATAGTCACAATGTTTCAAAGTACTTGCATCTTAGTATGTTTACATTTTTGTTTCTCTTAATAATTGAGTCATGTATTACCTGTCATAGTATTAGCCTAGTGTAGCGAGTTCAATTATGGGTATATATATATTCATTTCACTTTATTCAATCCTATTAGTTCTATTCATTTCATTTTAGTTCATGTTAAATCAGTTCTCTTTTTTTTTTTATCAACGTCTTACATTTTGTCTCATATATTGCTATTTGTGCAATGCATAGTCAGTTCAATTCAAATATAACATGAACACACACTTTAATGCAATTTATGCTAGAGGCATTGGGTGGGAATCAAACCTCCTTCCTTATCTATTATTCCATCCCTTCCTTGAGTGTTTGGGTCTTTAGTGCATGGAGACAGGTTCACCCACCAAAACTCCTTACCTACATAAAATAAAATAAAAAATAAAAATCAAATCATGTTCGAGATTGTGTTATTGTATGATATTCATATCACCGGCCAACTCTACTGTCCCCACATATCATTACAAGATTTCACATCTTTGTCGTCATCTGAACTCCCTGAAAATGAGATTTGCACAGTGTTATGAGTAATACATTAAATCATTACAAGTATTGTCCCTCAATCCTGAGATTCAAAATTATCAACCGAAAAAAATCTTATAATCAAAATCGATTACTATCCATCCACCTTAAAAGAAAAACAAAAATTAAAAAAATTTCGACCGACACGACACATGAACGTGCCAATGATATTATGCATAGCAAGCGAAATGTTTTAGTTGCAAGCACATACTATATCCGTAGTTATGGTAGGAGTGATTAATCAGATAGTCATCCATGTTAATGGAGAAATTTGCGTAAGATGTTGGAAATATCTATTTATGTATCAGTGATAGATGTTGATTGATATTGCACTGATCATCAGTTAGTTGGATCGATCGGTGAATGCCTTGACATCCAACGGTGACTCATCAGTTTAGTACTACTACAGTTACGTAAGCGTAAGCAACTTGATTGACGCTCCACGTAGGTATTATATCAGATTGTGGGGGACCACATGACATCACAAGTACGGAAAACGCTGCATAGATTTTGGTATATAAAAATGGTACTGTACTACATCAATTCAAATTAACTGTATTTCCCATTTTAGCATGAATTCAAAAAGAGTCGTATTACTCCAAATACTACCTCACTAACTAAAGTTATATTTGTCAAATATCAGCTACAGGAAAAAATTTAGCAGAATAACTGAAAATTGCTATGAAATGAAGTAGGCTATGTTCTATTTATATGATTTTTGTTGAATTGATTTTTGTTGATTATCAACAAAGTCGCTCTCTGTCGAATCTAACGAATCAACAAAAATCAACAAAAATAAATAATCAACAATAAATATCAACAAAAATCACATTATTAGAATAAGTAGGCATAATAACTTTACAAAATTAGTTGTAGATGTAACTGTAGTTTCATAAATTGTTTACTATATGTGAGAATTAAAAAAAAAAAACTACATGCAATTTTCATTATTCAAGTTGTAGATTTTTGAAAAAATTAGATATTATTGTCGAACATATTCTCAAGATTTGTAGTAGTTGAATTTTCATAAATAATATTGTTCTCTTATATATATATAGGCCAATTAAGCATTGTCAAAGTTATAATTCAATTAAAATAAACAAATGTTACAAACCTTAATTAAGGGGAGTTGAGGAACATGTATATATAAGTTGAACTTGCACGTGAATCGTGAACAACATGCTCAAAATAACCCAATTGTAATTACATAACAATCACCAGGTCCACGATTTCCCACACGACATACACCAAAAGGAACACAAATGAAATTAATGATGTTTTCATTGGAATTGAACTGAATTGAGCGTGATGAATCGAACTGAATGCAAATTAAATAAGCTGAAATAAACACACCAATTTTAACTTAATTACGCTAAACGGAAAATGATAATTGAATAGCTAGTGACAAATTCTTTTTTTAGAAGAAATTGGAGAACTAAACCGATCCAAATACAATATGAGAACGGCGAAATTAATACAGTATTTACTATATGACCTTTGGCAAGCGAGTAGGCCACGCTACGCCAGCAAGAAAAACCACCACCTTCCATCAATTAATTAATTAATGTTAAATAGTCGAGGATGAGGTGTGAGCACAAGTGGTAAGTGTCCCACTCTCACAATACAATGGTCAGGGGTTCGATCCTCATTTGGGTATTTTAAGTGCAGCAGCGCAGCAATAGCATTATACTGCAAGATGTTCAATTAGTATATTCAATTCAATAATTAAAGAAGGTTACAGCTTCTTGCCTCTTGACGGTGCTGTTCCCCTGACATATTTTTTATTTTTTTTGGACAACGGATTCCCCTGACATGTTACTGTAACTAAAAATACTCCAATATGACAAAGAATGGTGAAATTGTGACGCAGCCTGGCCCCAATTTGGAAAATTTTGATACTCATTATTGTTGAATACTCCCTCCGTCCTTGAATAATATTTCCAGTTGCTTTATGCATACTTACCAAGAATGAGACAAAACTACTTCCTACTACTTGTATAAAGTGAAAGATGAGTGGATAAAGCTTTAGAGGCAAATATAAGTAAGGTTACTTTTGTAACATTTGTGACAATTATAGGGCAAAAAAAGGAGTGGAAAGTTTATTCATGGACGTACCAAAAAGAAAATTGGAAAGTTTATTTAAGAACGGATGGAGTATTGACTTGTAGCTAAACAGCATTTTGTAGTTGGTAATAAATGTAAATCAAACCTAAATTTCTATTACACTTCAAAGTTTTGAGGTTGAGATTATATAGGACGGTCAAATATGTGGCAAGACACAAACCCGACCTAAAGTTATTACTAAGAGAAACATGGATTCTATTAAAGATAAGCAGTAGCATAAATTAATTAGACGGTTATACACAAGAATTTGCCTTTTTTAATCATAAAAATCAAATATTTATTTATGAAGGCACATTTTTGGGGCCCTTATTAAGACATCTTACCATTTGCCTATAATTCATTTTATCAAGGTATGCAAGTTCAAACCTCATGGGGATCATCTACACGACTTTATTCGTGGAATATTCGATTTTGTGCATTAGAAGGTGTCACTTATTAGCTATGCCAAAGATGAAGAAAGTTTCTCTTTGCCAATACACACACCCAAAAAAAAAAAAAAAAAAAAACTTACATGCTTGAATATGTGGCAAGAATAATTGCATTTTCTTTCAGGGACTAGGCCTCATCATACAAGAATAATTGAAAAAAAAAAAAAAAAAAATTAAGTGTATAAAAATAAAAGTCGGTAGGCACTTTAATTTATTTGGGTCGTACTACTACTATATTCGCTCGTTGTTCAAGAAAGATTTTCAAATGATCTAGGTCGTGGTGTCATTTAAATTCATGCTCATGATCATTAAAAATTCAAGAAAACAAAGAGATTTTTATTTAATTATGCCGGCAGAAAGAAGAACAAAATCAAAGATTCCTTTAAGTTTGAACTATGTCGGAAATTTAAATTATCAGCATTTTTTTTTTTTCCAATTGTAAATGACTTTTTCTAATAATTATAGTAATTGATAGAGTAGAGAGATTATGAGCTGTATTGTAAGTTAGTCTATATTGTACCGATATCCAGTAATATACCTATTGTAATAGAAATACGGATATACATATATAAATATTCTCCGCCAAATTACCAGATGGGTATTTTTTATAACCACTATTTGCCACTTGGGTATATAAAAAACCGTCGATACTAAATGAATATTTTTAATGAACCAAAAGTGCATATGGGCCTAAAAATTCACCGTCGGTGACCAAAATTTCACTTTTCCTATTTTTTTTGATATTGAAATGCATTTCCTTATTATGTTTCTTTATCTAAAATCATTTTAATACTCCAAAAAACCCTTCTACTTACAATTTTCTTGAGGAGGAGAGGGTAAAAAAAAAAAAGGAGTTAATGAGCTTTGTTTGGGGATTATAGTGATTTAAGGTAAATAAATCTAATAAGAAACATAAGAAAAATGTATTTCAGTACCAAAAAACATGATAAATGATTTTTAAAATTATTTTTGGGTCTATATGCGCTTTTGGTCTATTAAAAATACTCATTTGGTAGCGATGTTTTTGAAAATACCCAAATGACGAAGGGTGTTTATAAAAAATACCCATCTGCTAATTCAGTCAAATATTCTCTCTCTCTCTATATATAGGGTTTTGCTAACAACTGCCCTAAAGGGCAATGGTTAAGGAGCATTAATACTTCTATATTCATTATTTTTCAATCCACTAACACAACTAACTATGCATAGTTTATTGTACTAGCTGCATC
>BSSO01004278.1:0-14815 GCA_030267885.1 Mesembryanthemum crystallinum
CAGCTCCATCACCATGGACCCTGCAGCTCCTCCCCTCACAGCCTCCATCCAATGCGCCCGATCCAACCCCGCTTTCGCCGCGAAAACCAACCCTTCACTCACCCCAAGCAAATTAGCACCCACCATGATCTGATTACCTATCTTGCAACTCTGCCCACTTCCTGCCTCACCCATATAACTCACTTTACTACCCATAATCTCCAACAATGGCATCAACCACCTCACAACATTGCTTACCCCACCAGCAAAAATTGCCAAATTACCATTCTTAGCACCCAAATCACCTCCACTAACAGGAGCATCAACTGCCCAACAACCCTTTTCCCTTGCAGCATCAAAAATCTCCTTAGCAAGTTTAGGATCACTACTGGTATGATCAACCATGACCCCATTGGGACCTAACCCGGACAAAATGCCGAAATCTTTCGTTGCGGCAATTTGTCGAACATCATGTGGGTGTCCCAACATGGTGAACACAACATCGGATGATTGGGCTAATTCAGCTGGGGAGTTGGCGAGATGGGCACCTAGAGAGAGAAGTGGCTGAGCTTTTGATGGGGTTCGAGCATAAATGGTGAGACAGTAACCAGCGGAGAGAAGACGGGAAGCCATTGCTGCCCCCATTACACCTATGCCTATCCATCCAATTCGGGTCTTTGATGGAGTTATTGGTGAGGGGAACGCCATTTTTCTCAAATGGGTGTGTAGGGTTTTGATCAGATATGAAATTGGAGGAGAGAGGAAGGTAGTTGCTTTGATGGTTGAGGAAAGAGAAAGCTTGTGAAGTGGACATCAATGGCTGCTTCTTTATAGACTATATTTTCAAATCTGGTAAATGTAGCATTCTTTTACAAAGCTTGACGAAAGTACCCTTTTCATAACTCATGCAGTGTCTCACCGTTTCACTCACTCACTCACTCACTCACAGTCCTATTTCTCTCTCTTACCCTTTTTCTCTCTTTCTCTTAGTAATTCCGATTTCAACTAAAGGTTGAAGAACAATCAATTTTGAATTCTGCAATCAAGCCAATTTTCGACCTCCATCTTCGACGAACTAAGGGTTAAATTGGGGTCCTTGGACGATTTTGCAAGAATCAATCAATCACTTTGGGGAGCGAAATTTAGCTAAGTCCGTTGTCGAATTCTCTTTACAAAGGTACGAATCACAACACCCTTTTTGCCGATTTTGTTTCCTCTGTTTCTCATTGTCAAATTTCTGGTTGTGTGGGGATTTTATGCACATAAAGCTAGTGAAGTACACATCAATGGCTGCCTTTTTTTTGAATTTTTGAATTTTTGGGTTCCCGCGTAAGCGAGGTTTTATACTCCTATTGGGGAAATGGGAGCTATGTTTCAAAATCAAACCACAGTAGTATTTTCTCTCTCCTCCCTCTCTTCTTCACTCTCTATCTCTCTCATCCTCCGCATCTNCTGCTCTCGCTGCGCCGCCATCTCACCGGCATTCCGCCATTAAACTCCCCTCGCTTAGATGGTAGTGAGCTAATTTCGGGGCTTAGACTTCCTTGAGGTAAGTTTTATTGATTATTTTGCATCGAATATTCGCTTTGCCCTTGGACTTACTAAATTGATGATCGTGCTGGTTCTCGGGAATGTTCTTGAATTGGTTTGAGTGTTGTCAGCTTTGGAATTCACTTGTACTGTTATAATTGTTTGGGAAATTTTGTTTCTTGGATATTTGTTGTGGATATTTGGTTGATTGACAATCTGGGTTGGTTCCTGAAATGTGATTTTGCTTCGAAGAAATGGGAAGAGAGGAGAGGGGGCAAGGGAAGAGAGGAGAACAGGGGCAGAGGGTGGGGGTTTTTGAATTTGTACTCATCCACCATCTCAAATTTGCTTGAATTTTGATTGAGCTTGACTCAAATTATTATTATGTTTGTTTAGAGTTTTGATTGATATTCATGATTTGAAATAGGGGTTTTCATTGGTTTTGCCTCATCCATCATCTTTATTGGGGCAATTAGGGTTCATTTTGTTAAATTTATATGTGATTGATGATAGTTATTATGATTGTATTAACTCTCAATTACCTCAAGAGAAATCTTCCAACACCAAACCTCATTGTTATCTCACGCAAACAAATTCTGATTGCAAGCTTAAATTTTTAGCAAACGCAATAGTTCCCAACTTTGCTACTTGGTATTGACTCTCAAATTCGTGACTGATGAATTAATGATTCTGAATTTAGGGTTCTCATTTTGTTGATTAAAGATTCTAATATTGATTTACAATTTAGTGTTCTGATTTTGTTTATTGTAAATGTTTGATTTTGTTGACTAGGACCTTATTGTTAACAGCAGCAGCAGCAATGGCGGGAGGAACAGGACAGGCATTCTACACACTTCCACTTCTACCTCGGTCGGAAATTATTAAGGTTATGGCAGAGTACCAGATCATGAATCTCTCTGAAGCTGATCTCGTCAACCCGAACCCTAATTTCGTTTTCAATCTCTACACTGCTCTCTTAATGCACCTCGATTCTCTCCAGTTAGTTTCTCTTCTCTTCTCTCGCTAAACCCTAAACCCTAATTTCCTTGCCATCAATTGGATCATCTGTTATTTTTTTACCAAAAAAGGTGTGATTTTTTGACTGCTTTTGCAATTTTTGTGCAGGGATGATCCTAGCCAGGTGGATTTTGCGGCACTGGAGAGGTTCGAGAATCCGGATATGCACGGGGATTCAGTTAGGGCTATGAACTTGTTCAGCAAGATCAGGGATGTTCTGGACACAATTGAATGCCCCATCGAATTCACCTTGGACAATTTGATCCGCCCAGATGGTAATCGTACCCACAAGATTCTCTCTGCTGCTCTTAACTTTTTCTTTCACAAGTGAGTCCCATCCATCCTTCTCGTCTTGTCTCTAGCTTGCTTCAATTTGTTCGTTGAACTTGTCAAAGTTGTGTAATTTAGAGGCTTAGCTTGGGTGGGCAAGGGAACACCAATAATTTGAGATTATCAGACACCATATATTTGAGATTTCTTTCTGGAAAAGGATTTCTAAGTGTTGCCTCAGGCATATTATTGCCCAAAGGATTTTGTTAGTGTTTTAGGTGAAGTAACTACAAGAGACTATATATTTTGTATGTGTAGTATTCTTTGTTTAACATGGATGAAACATGTTCAGTAATTGCCTTTCTGAGATAATATGATCTACATGTGTGACATATATGCTGCCAATGGCCAGGGACACAAAGTTGAGTATGCTGAGGCCGTATGCGGAGGAACTTGGTGAACTAGATGAGCAACGCAAAGAGAGGGAGGCACGAA
Organism: Mesembryanthemum crystallinum; assembly: GCA_030267885.1. Lineage (NCBI taxonomy): Eukaryota > Viridiplantae > Streptophyta > Magnoliopsida > Caryophyllales > Aizoaceae > Mesembryanthemum > Mesembryanthemum crystallinum. The sequence goes on from BSSO01004278.1 coordinate 3,292, forward strand.
TTTCTCAGGTAATTTGCAAGTTGCAACCCAAGGTGCCCAAGCAAATACTGTAGCACTATGTTGAAAAACTGATGCTGACAGACAGCTTACCCAATCAATGCAGTTGAAAGAAGAAATTGCTGGATTTGATGAAGCAAGAGAAAGGGAGAGGCCACATGTCCTAGAAGCAGAAGCAAAGGTAAAGAAGTTGAGGCAAACCATTGATAACCTCAACAGCCTTCAGTCGCACTTGAGGAAGGAGCGTCAGTCAATGAAGGACAAGGCCCAAGAATTGCATGCGAATGTGAGAACTTCGACCTTTTAAACACCTATCTTATTTGCTTCATGTTAGACCCTTCTTATTTTTAAAAAATTTTTGTTAATCATGTTAGGTTTGTTTTTGTTTCCAGTTTAAAGCAGATATCCTCAGACGCTTATTTGTTTCTTCCAAACAAAATTTGACATCCTTTGGACATTCTTATTTATTCAAGCTTCTCTCTTTATCAAGCTTTTCTCTTTTGCTCATTCATCTATTTCCGTTTTTATTTTTTTCGTCACCTTATGTGCTGTGAGGGAGATGTTTTGTTTGAGAACTGAGCCATCTATTGTATGTAATCCTAGTAAACACTATTTTCACAAAGTTGTCGTCACAAGCAGTTTCCAATTCATAAATTGGCTGCTGCTGTCTATTATTTAGGATAAGATATACATGCCTAATTCCCAAGGTTAAATTTTTTATCTGATATATAATTTGTTTGTCGTATCCCTTGGTTGCTTCTTTTATTAGTTTATTTATCTTTTTAATAAATTACTTCTTATAGGTTTATTTTGTTCGTCCTTATTGTCAATGGTTACATTTTTATCTAGTATATAATTTGTTTGTTGTATCCTTTTGTCGCTTCTTTTCTTATTAATTTTTCTTATATAAATAGCTTCTTATAGGTTTATTTTGTTCGTCCTTAAGGTTTCTAAAGCAGAGTTTGATCTCATTCAAGCTACGGAAGAAAATGCCATTTTACGATCTAAAATTGTACAGTCACCAGACAAACTTCAGGTATGACTTTAATGATACTCTGTTAGACAATGCAAGTTTTGTTTTTCGTATTTATGTTCTGTTTAATGCTATACTCATGTCTAAGGTCATGCACACTCATATTTGGTGTCTGGTTATTTGGCATCAAACTCCACCCACATTGTTCATTAAAGTAATATTCTACCCTTGTCTTACTTTGACCCAAACCCTGTAACTCATGGGTGAGGGAGGGAGAGAGTAATCAATACGAAACCCAGGTAAGGTTACAAAGTATGAACGGTAGCTTATCAATCTTGAAAAACTACTCAAGAGGTATTCATGAATAACTTGTTATAATGCTTGAGATGAATACCTGATGATATCAGTTTTCTACGTCGAAATAATTTCAAGTTTTGTAAATGTACGAGCAAATTTTCTCCTAACCTTTTGTTAAATACCCTTAGGTCATCCTATTAGGCCTAGTTCTTTGCAGGTCAATCTTTGACATGCCTATGGGGAAAAGGTGACTGGAAGTGACACCGTGGTCTGAAGTATAGATTAAAAGTAGAATAGTGGACGTACTGGACAATTATGGACGTAATTTGTCAGGGGGTGGAAGTGCATGGGTAGGTAGTAGAGATGGTTTATTTACTGCACTTTGGTGATTTGTCACTATACTTTTAGATCTAGGTCAACTACTCATGGGTTTCAAGAAGGGAAGAGAGAGGGCGAGCGATTGGGAGGGGGAGGGAGAGAGTATTTGTAGTAATTTGTTTGCAAAGAGACTCAATTTAAATGAAACTCATGAATGTTAGTATATCAATATGCACTTCTAAGGAATTTCCCGTCGATCATGTTATTGTGGTTCCACCATCTCACCTGCTACCAACTGGCTCTATAACTACTCAATCTCTCTGAATTGCTTGACCTGGCGTCCAGCTCACAGAGGTGGACTGGAGCTCTTTGTCCAGAAATAGCCCCTTGTGAGTACCCTATGTTGGTGGGCTGTGTACCTGGTAAATACCTGCAACTTCTTCAGTTATCCTCGTAGCTGCAGAGGGTGTATCACTATGGTGTCAAGGATCTGAAGAGTGCCTTTCTATAGTTATGCGGTGATTAGATATTATTATATCCATGTGTTTCGTCCCTTTTAAAATCTTTTTTCTGGCAGTTCTTTTCTCTATGATGTTCATGTTATGAGAATGTGTTTCTTTGACCTAAATCATGAGCAGCTAACTGCAAATAGTTCCTTTTCTGGTTTTCTGGCAATTTCTTTTTGCTATTTTCTGTTTTTCTTTGAGGCCAAAGAATGACTTGAGTAAGACTGAAGGAGTGTTACAGTACTGGAGCAAAATTTCACACAAACAACAGAACAAATGCGAGAAAGTTGCCATTCCTGAATAATACCCCCAACACTATTGTTAAGCTCCATCAGCATCTGTTCATATGGATGCCAGCCCGTTGTCATATATGGCTAAAGATACATAGGATGAGATGGTAGTTCAGTTGGAAGCACCATCACTCGATCTCCGTGGAACCTGTGTCCAAGACCTCAATCTTCCACTTAGGAGCTAGGAGGTGGTTTAAATTCTCTACAGGCCCTTGGGATTTTGTGATGCACTTCAGCCTGTCCTTAACCTCCCCCTTTGATGTGGCTCTCACGCACTCTGTGATTCCCTTGGGTTGGAGTGAAGAAAATGACTCTCAAAGGTCAGTTTCCTGAAGCCTTGGATTTGTGGAATCAATAGGGGCTAGCAAACTACCTATAAAGGCAGCTTGTATAGGGTTTAAAGACGAAGGAAAAGCCTCAAACCTTGGGGGTTTCTTAGAGATTTTTGGGAGCTTGGAAACAACCAATGAATTCTCATAAGAAAAGAATTCAAAGAATTGAAGAACACAAGCAATCAAACCCCAAGAACAGCAAGAACCAATCTGATATGGACCAAGTTTCACTGATATAGATACACTACAGTGAGAACCTGGAACTGGTTAGTCTGAGGGATTGAATACAGCAGCCTAGACTAACACTATGGTTGAGGACCCCTAGAGAGGATACAGACACACCACCACCCTAGATTCCTAGAAGACCACTCCGGTACCACAGTAGGCACCACCCTAATGATGCAGAATTGCCATGTTTTGAGAATCCTCTCAAAACTGATTTTCATATATTCAAAGTCTGTTCTTTTACAAAGGCCTTGCTGAAGTATTTATAGTACAAGATCTATGGTTAATTAAGCTGTAGTTATAGCTTATTAACCTCTAAAAAAACCCTCCGCCCCAAACAAGTTAGAAATGAATTAAACATTAACAGACATACATATTAATCTCTTGATACAGTCATGTTAAAGGAAAGAATAAAAAGTAGCAAGTGATAATAAAAGAACCAAACAGTAGAAAAAGATAATAAATATACTCCTCAGTGTTAAGAAAACAAATAAAAGTCCTCTTTTAGTTGCTTTTATCTGATGTGGGCTGCTGCCTATGCACTGAGCCAATAAGAGAAGTGTGAGTTCAAAAGGCTAGGAACCAATAGGTGAGAGCTGCTGGCCTTCTACTGAGCTGCTGAGGCAGAACTGATGATGTGAGCTGGAGAGGAGCTGCTGTAGGCTACAACTCCTTCTTGCTTGGTGCTGGACCAGTGGGTGGGGCAAGCTTTATGTTTAGGAAAGCTAGAAAACAATCATTTAGCTTCGAGCTGGCTAGCTTTCTTCAAACAGATTGTTCCTCTTTAAAGCAGTCTGCTAACACATGAAAAGTGCAGCAGCCTTGCTTGTGGCTCCTAGGCTTTTGTTTATGCAGCAACTCCTGCATAATTAATTAACCAATCTAACAAATAATTATAATTATAACAAAGGTTAATTATCCTCGTATGAATGCCTGGAACTGCCATGATTAGGTTATTTTGATGGGATCAATGGCCACAGGCCAGTTTTGGAAAGAATCCCCCTAGTTGTAATCCGACTGGATCATGGCTGTGCTTAGCTTGAATCTTTGCTGAGATGTGCAATCACACCCCTCTCTAATCCAGGTGCAAAGCTGGAACACCGGTCATCTTTTAGTCACTTGATCAAGTAATGACCATAGGTAATTAAGTGATCACAATCAGGATGTAACAACAACAACAACAAATTAATCCCAAATGAGGAATTTCCTTTAGAACTAAAGGTTACTCCTTCATGCTCATCTTCTTTTGTAATGCTCACCCAAGATGAGACCAATACAAGCCTTTGCAAAAGCCTTGAGTGGCCTAGCTTGATCACATCACCTTGGAACCTCTTGAGCCAAGGGAATAGATACATATTTGCATCATTGTGGGCTTCTTGTCTAATTGTCCAGGTCCAAGGCATTCCTTCCCAGAAAAAATGAAATATTTTGCTGAGGACACTCTCGTTGCAAGATTTTGGCATTTTTGTTTTATTTCTTGGTTAAGCAGTATTTCTATTTTCTATTTAAAAGGATATGTGATATATGATCAAGTTGTTTCATATTGAACCTAAATGGCAATCTCGGACCATAAGTTATGCTTTGTAAGCTCTCTTAGTCTCTTCATTGTAAAAGCAGGTTTGTTGCGTTGAATCCTCTTGATTTTGTGGCTTGAACAGTTTCAAGTAAACAATTCTTTCATACTCCCTCCGTCCCACTAAAATCTTGTCAAACCAAAAGTGGCACGGAGATTGAGAGAAAGTTTGTGTTGTGAATGTCCATATTGCCCTTGCAAGTGTATGATTATTATAATGAGATGATAGTAGTAGGGTAGGTGGGAGAATTATTATAAATAGGAGGGGGTGGGTAGTAGGAATTAATGCAAGGGTAGTTTAGACTTTTCAAACATTTTCTTTGCCAAAAAAAGCAAAGGACAACATTTTAGTGGGACGAAACTTTGTGGCATTTGACAACTTTTAGCGGGACGGAGGGAATATTTCTTATCCGTGTTTTTGTTCTGGTCTCTTTTTCCCCGGAGGGGGTTGATTTGTAATACTTGTCTGGTTACTATGTTTGTCATATAGAATTCTTGGAGGTAATGCAAACCCTTTTTTTTTTTCCGTAATCGTAGAGGGCTGTAGTGGAGAAAAAGGCACTTCTGCTGGAGGCAAAGGACTCAGAAAGACTCGCCATGCAAAGTTTTCAGGAAAAGACCGCTATTTTGGAGGTCTACACTAAGGTACTCTGACCTGTTTCTATGCACATTTACTGTATTGCTTTCATGTGTCTGGTAGTTGGTATTTAATAGCTTAGTTTGGTTATGTCAATAGATGGAACTTTCTCAAGCATGTTGCAAATCCTTAGGTGGCGTTTACTTGGATGCAATTGTGTTTTTACGAAAGTTGTATATATTGCTCACGGTTACTCATAAATATTGTAGTTGTCATGGTGGTTGTAAACATCATTACCAAACATCATTACTTCTAGTCTTGTAATGATGATTACATTGGTTAGACTTGAGTAATTGTGATTACATTGACTCATGTAATCGATTACTCTCTTCACATCCTCCTCAACCTCCTCTCTCTTACACCTCTACCTCCAATTATTAAAATAATTTACACTGTAATCACCTTTACTTCCAAGTAAACAAGGCCTTAGCGTGCATACTATGGAAGCTATTGTATTCCAAAATTTAAGTACGTCATGGCTGATATATTTCCTGTTTGGTGAATTTTTTTTGCTAAAAGTTGAACTCGGGTTGTCATTGCATCTTATGAGCTTTTTGGTGATCATGATGTAGTAAATACTTTAATGACAAAGTTATTGAATTGGAATATAGCACATTCTTGGTCAACTACTATGAAAACATGTTTCTGTTTTATTGCAAGCAGTTTTTGAGTCGGAAATTGATTTAAGAGGCCAAGGGACTGTAACACAATTCATCTCACGATCTTAGATATCAGTGGTCTATTGTGGCAATGGATAATTTGTCCATCCCATCCAATCTCTTGGTCAATAAAGTTGATTTCTTTATATGGTTAGTGTTTTAGCCATGGCTCTCTTTACATATGAAAACGAGTGAAGCAAATTTTTATTAGGAGGGGGATCCAATGTCCTTCCTTTACTTCGCGTGCCTATACATGATTGGCATAGCATTTGGACATACCTTGGTGAAAATGAGCGAAAAGCCAAGAACCCCTTAAATTCCTAAAATTTCCCTTCATTTATTATGTATGGATCTGTAAAGAATAATTTTATGTAGGGACAAATATGGCATGGTATTTTAATAAAATTTGAACGCATTTATTGTTTGTCCCTTACTATTTTATAGTTCCCATGGGGACATATATGGAATGGAGGGAGTATCAGAGTGATAACCTATGCAGATAGAACTCTTTTTAAATACTAAAAATGAGTGGAACTTGATCCAAACTTCTTAGAATTTTTTGGTTGTTATGCTCTTATGCTGACAAATAGCATTAGATTCTGTGTAATCGTTCTTGCAAGTTACCAATAAGCAGGGCAGCATGTACTCATCGAGTTTGATTGTATTCAAGTGACAAAGCAATTCACCTTTTCCTTATGTTGCTTACTTCTCAGGCTTGCGAGAAAATGACAAAGCAATTGGCTCAGATGCATGCAATACAAGAACAGGTTTGATTCTTCTATCAATCTATGTAATCATTGCATGCAATACAAGCAGTTGTTTTTTCTGTTAGTGAGTTCTCAGCAACATTGTTCTTTATGGACCTCTTAGTATATGACTAATCAGTAGGTAATTGATGCCTAGTAAGTAGTAATAGGAATCAGTTGCATTTGGTGGTTAGTGTAATAATTCAATTGGATTATTGGTACATATATCTAAAAGAGTCGGTGCGAAGTAGTGAGAGATGGATGTGAATATTTGTCTGTTTTGTAAATTTGTGTGGTTCTAGAGATGGTATGGCTTGTTATCTCTTAAATAAAGGAATATTCCTGTCTATGTTACTAACAATTGCCCATTTACATTACTTACACAAGACCTATATATATATTACTAACTATTGCCTATCGACAGTTACAGATCTCACTAGATACCCAGAGACATGAGATGTTGCTGAAATAACTTAGAAAACCAAAATGGAATACTTTTAAATCAAGAGATAGTTAATATTCAATTTAAAAATTTCCTCGCAACAAATCTCACTACTAGAGTATTTGTCTCCTCATCCTCTGCATGAAATAACCCTTGAGATGTAGTATTCTTTAACAATGCAACAAAAGCATCATTCTTGTTTATGACAATATCTTGGTTTCCAAAATGTATGTATTGATAGGTTAATTCTGCCAAAGCTGTTGAAAAGGATGTTAAGCAATTGAAGGCTAAGTTGAGTGATGACCAAATGCATAAATCACTGGAAGCTAAAGTAGTTGAAATCCAAGCAAAAGGTAGCTGTTTCATAATGCTTTCAGTTCTTGCTTCCTTGCATTTTAAGCAATAGTTTGGTTGAAAGTTTCATCTGCCTGTTCCAGCTGAACAGTCCGATGAACACAAATGTCAGTTAGAGAAGGAGGGAAATCTCAGGCGTGAGGAGGACACGAAGGGATTGAATAATGTAAAGTTGGAGGCCGAATTAAGGAGCCGTGATATGGAAGCAAAGGAAAGGAAAATTGAGGCTGTGCTAACTGAGGTATATTTCTTCAGTTCCGCTGTGGGGGCCTTTTTACTTGCTTATATGAGAAAAGTTTAAAGTTCATTACAAATGGGATATTGTACAACTTTGAGGACCAGTAGTCATCTCTTACTATCATCAAACTTTATATTGGTATAATTGGTTTAGCATTTCTGGTACTTGTACCTATTGCATTTAGGTGGATGCAATAAAAGCGAAGATTGATTCAACAACGGAATCTGCAGCCGCGACACTTGAGCAGTTGCTTACAAAAAGTAAAGAGATTGTAAATGAGGTAAATTTCTGTCTCTCATTTCGTGGGTTTTTGTGCAAAATCCATGTATCAGACTAAATGATTGATTACTGTACAGTTCTCTCTCTCTTTAATGTCCATGATCCATTTGCAGAACAAAAATCTTCTTTTGTATTTAAAGTTAATGTTTCTTTCCCATTGAAGTGTTTTGTTATCGATACTTAAACATTGCTTTCTTTTCTATGTGATTGGCCTTTTTTGTCATTACTATTTGTGTACTTTCTCTTCTATTAACCTCCTTGAAGTCATCTATTAAGTTTCCAAAGTTTCATTGAGAAATAATCTGCATTTTGGAGGATGCAAGTTTCCTTCTCTAAAATTGAGCGGGATGTTAATTCATGTCTCGAATCAAATTTTATCAGTGTTAGTACTCTAGAGGTAATCCAATAATGAAAACTTCATTCCATTCTACTTCTTACTAAACCCTTGCATCTCTAAGTGAGTAGATCTATGAAATTGAGCATATCTGACATTGTGAGAAAAATTTTCTGCTAGCCTCAAATCTGTATTTTGGAATTGCTATGAACCTAAGTAATATAAAGCTCTTCTTTTGGGAAGCATAGATTCTTTGCATTCATTTGATGTTTCTATGTAGGTAGTCCGGTGTGCAAACCTCCAAAATTTAGGCATGCTATTAAGGCAGAATCCGTATTAAACAAACAGGGAGCAAATATGCTTATCAACTTAGTGTCCGTTTGGCCAAGCTTCTCACAACTTCTACCTTTTCTTTCACATTCCTTCTCGACCACCCTATCTTCCACCACCTCCTCCACCACTTTTGACTTCTAACTTTTACCCTTTTTCAACTTCTTAGCAGTCAAAAGTGGAGGAGGTGTGGAGGAATAAGGGGTGGTCAAGAAGAAATATAGAGGAAGAAGTAGAAGTTTGAAGAAGTTGGTCCAAACGGCTAATAACCTCATTCTGGCTTTTTCCTTTCCCACCAAAAGAAGAAATATTACACAGCTTTGGTAACCGCTTCGTTCCTATTCAAGTTGTGCTCCCAATTATGCCATTGTTTGTAATTGGGTTTTTTTTTTTGACGAAATGTAAGCACTTCTACGCCTGATTTTTATCTCGCAACACCATATCAAACTAAGAATGAATGGACCTCTTGATCATTCAAAAAAATTTAAGTCTTCTCGTTTGTCATTCCTTTTATTCTGAATTCTACATTCCTGATAAATGTCTTAGGCTACTCAAGAATGACCCAAATTAGTGAGTTAATAATCCTCCATTGTAATATTTCACATACTATAATTTTGTCATGTTATCTATTGTTTGAGACATTTTTCTTAAAATAACTGGCTAACTGCAATTGGCAAATGGGACACTTAAATTCTGGAATGGATAACTGTTGTTGTTTATTTGATCAGCTGCTGCATTCTAGTTGACTAAACCCTTTTGTTATTTCTTTTTGCTGTCAGGTAAACCTGTATTCAAGCTCGATGGAACAATTGATGGGAGCTGATGAACTGTAGATAAATTTCATAGCTAAGCCTAATTTTGATATTTAAATGAATGTTCTTTACTGTTGTGAAACATCAAATTCTAGAAATTTTGACATCTATGGCTACAAATAAAGTACTTTATTTTTCAAGGTAAGGGGTGTTCAAAACTGATACCCCAAATGTTGAATAGTGAAATGTGCTCTCAGAAATCCAATTGGAATTACAAGAAATATTCAAAAATTGTGGATAAAGTATGTAGAGATATTATTATCCATTTTTATTTTTGTCATACTATAAGTTTTCATCCAATTTATTTTCAATATGGAGTAATGGGACAAAGATTGACAAACACAATTGAAAGCTACCAGAATGTCACAATGCAAACACCTAACTATAAATCGATGAAAAAAATGTTACTCCCCCGGTTTCACAATATAGGGGGTGTGTTAACATTTTCATAGTTTTCGAGGCCAAATTTTAACCTGTTTTTCTTTTATTACGTTTGTTAAAATTATAACCATATGAAAGTACTTTAAAGATTAATATTTCTATCAAAATTATTGGTCAAAGTTTGACCATTTAAAAGCGTGAAGGCCTTATATGGTGAAGGCAAATTCTTGTTTGAGACGTGTCTCATCTAATTATTAGATGAGACGCATGAATAATCGGGCTTCTAGATTGGGTCTAAATCCACTTATTGAAGTTGGGTTAAGTGGTAACCTCATTGAGACTTGTCTCATTGGAGACTAGCTGTATTGTGAAAGGGGGATTGCTAAACGTAACAGGAAAATTACTCGACGTAACAAAAACTTTCGAAACTACCCTTCTCATTTCCCTCTCATTCCCTTTCTTCATCCTCTCTCTTCCTCCAAGAACAACGATGGGAGGATTTCACATTCGAAGTTAAAAGTAAACCTTGAATAGTGATAAACATGAACAATAACTTCATTTTTTATATTTAAATTGAATCAATTCTTGAACAAAAATCTATTTTAATAGTCAAATTGAATCAATTTGTTTGTTTTGAAATGAATTAATTTGCTTGGACTTGCTCTTTCTTAAGCCGTATTTGGTTTTCACTGGTTCGACACAATTCGGTGGTGGCTAACTGAGCATCCACCAAACGCTGGAATCATCTTTTCCATTTTTAGCCGTCTATGTAAGTTTTTGCTTTGGGATTTCTCAATCCAATTTGCATGCCGGCAGAGGAAGAGGCAGAGGTGAGGAGGCGCCGGTCGGTGGAGAACTTGACGACAGGGATGGTGTATTTGTGGCTGGTCAGTTTCGGTGAGTTTGTAGGGGGTGAAGGATTCGGATGCGCCTGGTGATGGTGGTGGTGTTGGTGGTGTTGCCATTGATGAGAAAAGAGAACTTGGTTGGGACTCGGGAAGGTAGGGCTAGAAAGGGGGTTACGGGGTGGAGGAAGGGGTGGTTGGGTGTGCATGGGGGGTTGTAGGGGGGAGGGGAGGAAAGAGAGTGGGGGTGGTGGGGCTGCCGTGGTGTGGGGGTGGGCTGCCATGGTGTAAGGGTTTGGGGGCAGGACGTTGCAGGTGGGAGAGGAGAAGGAGAGGGGAGGGATGGGGGAGAGGAGAGAGAAAGTTGTTTTTCAATTGAAAATGATAACTTGAGAACTTTTGGGATAAAAATTGTTACGTCAAGTAATTCTACTGTTATATTAAGCAATTTCGTTATAAATTACTCCATCATTAAGGGTTAATTTGTCAATATGAAGATAACCTCCACTATCCCTCATGACTCCTATTCTTTACCACTCCACCTCCCTCTTTAATTAAAAAAAAAAAAAAAAAAAAAAGTTGTTGCGGTTACTCTCTAATCTCCTTTACCAGTATGCCACTCAATCCTTTTGTCTCTGCATGGAAATTGTTCCGTACTTCCGTTACACATTTCCATTAATCTTTCTAATCTCCTTCACCTGTCTTTCATTTTTTATTTGCAGTAAGTATTTGTTTCATCTTTTATTCTACTCCATAGTATCTTCACATATTTGCATCTAATTGTTTTACTTTACTTTTTACATCAAGTTTGTGCAATTTAATTATTTCACTAGTATATTCTCCCGTGCGATGCACGGGTTGAACTATATTTGATAATCTCTTATATTTTTTCTATATTTAAAACATCATGAATTATTTTTCATGATATATTAATATGTCTAATGTGAGTGGAGGGG
>BSSO01004279.1:0-12500 GCA_030267885.1 Mesembryanthemum crystallinum
ATTCATCTTAAATAGTAGTTTCAATTTATCATCTTTTTATAAGTTTTGGGATTTATATAATCGCAATTATTTGTGGTCAAAGTGTTGTCTTGAAGACCGCGCAAGTCAAACCATTAACATTATAGTGAAACGGAGGGAGTATAAATTAAGTTAAATGAGTTCACAAAATTTTATTTGCTGACATAACAATTCATGAAGTGAACCAAATTGACTAATAAATGGGGGTTTTGGGCTTATACAATGCAATAATTTGGTATGATTTCCATGATACACAAGAAAAGAGCAATTGCACCATTTAGTTATCAAGAGCATGGTAATTAGGATGGTCTAAGATGGTTTTGGATCATGACTCTACAAGACCGAAGAATTGTTTTGAACTTCCAAGAATCGCTTAAGTACCCTCAATTCAGCAAAGTCTCTGACAAATAGAGTACAACTTTAGTGGAGCACATGAGCCCATTGGCCATTCATGTAAGCAAGTAATATTCATCACAGTAGAATAAAACCCAATCCATTTTCAGTTCATTTCATTCCATTCAATCACATTTCTAAATATCAAGTCTTAGATGCCCTTAATCAGCTATCAACATTCACAAATAAATGCTAATTAGGGGCCTTTTGTGCCCTAATGTGAGTTTTCTACACTTCCACTACTAAGGAATTTACTCCCTTCCCATCACATGCAAACCATAACTTGGTTAAGAAATGCACAACTTATCAAAATGAAACAGAGACTTAAGGAATGCATTTCCACATACAAGTCATTCTCCACCCCAACGACCTCAACTCACCGCCTTCATTTTGCGGCTCTGATTATTGGTAAAGCCCTAGCTTTACCAAAATTACACCAACTCCAATCCCTTAATGGTTGTACATTAAGCATCCTATCACCTCATTTGAAATGCATCAACCATAAACACAGCCATCACTCTCCCCTTTATCTAGGAAAGATGTTAAATTTGGGCGCGACGATAAGTATAATTCAACACCCTAATTTTTTTTCCCTGGTTATAATTATATGCCTTCCTTGGTCCTCAGCCTTAACCTTAATGCCCATTAGCAAATGTCCAACTGAGATACCAACAACTTATGTTGACATTCTTTGGTAGCTGCTCTGTACTTTCATTCTCTCCCATGTCCCCCATTATCCCTCAACATAATATTCCCACCAACAACATTACCAATCTATTCTAATCCAAACCATCAAATTCTGACATTTCCAACAAATTCCCCCCCTTTTTGCCCTAACTAAAATCACATTTCAACGTATTCTTTTCCCATCATTTTCTGACACAAAAAAAAAAAAAAAAAATCTCATAAAAAAAACGTAAAAAAAAAAGCGATTAAATTAAATGTCGAACCTTTTCTTCTTGCTAGGTTTTTCGTCACTCCCCTCTTCATCCTCCTCCTCTTCTTCTTCCTCCTCCTCTTCTTGTTCTTCTCCGCCGCCATTGCCGCCGTTCTCCTCGTCGTCACCACTTTCTCTCTCCTCTGCCTCCTCCGGCGGCGGCTCTACATTCCCGTCGTCGGCGCCATTATCGGCGGTGACACTTTGGAGGAATTCGTCAATTTGGTCGGTGATAAACCTCTTCTTGTCGGACAAATCGACGCCGAAGTCACCCTCGAGCTGCCGGCGAACGGCGCCGGCGGTGGTGGTGTTGAGGTCCGATGACCGGAGAATTTCGCGGAGCCGATTGACAAGCTCCGAGTCCGACACCATTTCCGGGTCCTGACCCGATCCGTTCCGGTTGCAGGGGAGGAGAGAGAAAGANAGTTTTTTTTGCTTTGCTTCGTCACTTGTTGTTTAAAAGAAGAGGGAGGTGGCGTGAATTGGATGACGTTCAAAAAGAAGAAACAATGTAAACAAACAAACCCATTAAAAGTTGACCCGATCCGAAAACCCGATTCTAACTTAATCTAATGATTTAGATGTTCACACAATTTTTTCACCACCCGAATTTAATTACAATAAAAAAAATATAACAAAAGAAATTGATTTAACCCAAAACTTAACCCCGTTGACAACTTGACTCGAACCCGAAATCTGTTGAGTCGATCCGTTTTATAGTTTTAGGTATATTGCTTGCGGTTGCGGGTATGGTAGTTGGATGGGGCGGGTATGGGTGTTTGGTTTAAAGAGTATAAATAACCGGTTTTGTTGTTGATAAAATTGCCAATTGCAAGGGATTGACTGACTATTGCAGCTCACACTTGGCTATTCGGGTAGGTCATAGGAAAATGACTCATTGCATTTGCAAACAATGGGGCCTATAATTTCCCTTTCTAAATAGTCTACATTTGCACCACAAACCTACCCTTATTTTATCTCTCTTGATAGGTGACTTGGATGATGATATTTTTTGAGTATATCATGTTCTGAAAGCTACTTGACTATTAATTTAGTTGAGTATTATATCTATGAAATTAATAAGGTTTTAAGCTAGTGGATAAAAGAGAGCGATTGTCTTTATTATGTTATCTATGAGAGTGCTTCATGCGCATTGTGAACGCAATCTTATGAAGTTATGGATATTTGTCAAATTTGAATTACGAAATCTCAAATGTAAAAGTCATCAAATATGATTCTAAAATAAATCTACTGTATAAGAATGCTTCATGCATGCATTGTGAACACAATCTTATCCTTATGAAGTTGTGGATATTTATCAATTAGAATTACGAAATCTCAAATGTAAAAGTGATCAGATATGATTCTGAAATAAATCTACTATTATACTCTCTCCATCAGCCCATCCCAACACCATTACTAACTTGATGTCAAGAAACAATAATCATTTATATAAAAAAAAAAAAATTGAAAGTGGAACTGTCATAAAGTTTTCAATTGGAGTTCGTCTTTGAAACCTACCAAAAAAAAAAAAAACAAGATACATCAGACATGCACATACATAACATATACTGTAGTGTATGACACTCTTCTGAAGTTGTATTCACAATGAACTGCACTCCATTTAGGTCAGTTGAGATTAGAAGTTGAAATGTCTATATTGTCTACTATATACAACCTTAAATTTTTGCTCGGGCGTCGAAAAGTTCCCTCGACAAACAAATTCCACCAAGCCCTAAAAGTTAGGGAGGCAAGTTTTCAAGGAGTACTGCTGTTGGAAAATTCAGAATCTGGATCCTTACTGTCTTCAGAATCAGACTGACTACCATACCTGATATTCCATGTTTCCGATGTCCCATTTTCGGAGGTCAGACCATCAGGATTTAGAAAATCGTTAATGTCATCTAAAATATAAGGTTCTACCAGTCTCCAAAAGCAAGAAGAACTGCTTCCCAGAAAACCCAGCCAAAATATCTTGCCCTTCTGCTTTACCTTGAAATCCAATGATTTTTGTTTCAATGCTTTGAAGACCCTCTCGACATCACCCTTGCTTCCTTTTATCTTCAACAAGATATCCCCACTTGATGTTCTGAACCCACCATACATATACCAGTAAGCAAGAGCACGTGGTGACAACCAGCGATGGATTAACTTGGGAATCATTGGCTTGCCATTTGGCCAGAATTGATCAGCATAGAAACCAAAACATGTGTGTGGGACAGTTACAAATTTCGAGGGGATATCATCTTTTTCTTCTGTTGACTTGTTGGAAGGTTGAAGCCACTCGTGGTACTTGTCATATATATGTCTCTTTAAGACGGAATGAGTACAAGAATTGTCCTTGAACTCAAAACGAACAAAATGCTGTTTCTTGTCCTCTGAACTTTCAACTTGCAAGCCACCCAGCATCAAACCAACCAAAATCTCTCTTTGTTCTGGAGTTAGTTTCAAGATCACGGAGTTATCAACAACTTTCTTGGCGTAGCTGAAAACATAGCGCAGCTTCTCCATTAATGCAGACTCGACCTCATACTTCTTTTGACACATGAAGCGATATACTTTTTCAGCCCTCACATGATCTTTACAAGATAGGTATGCACTTAAAATAGTATTACAATGCTTGGCGGTAACACCTATAGCGTCATTCTCTAGCATCTGGTGGAAGATGCTTTCAGCCTTTTCGATATTATTAGTTTGTACTAATGAATCCAAGTAGATACCATAGATAGGCCGATTTGGGCGACATTTGCGAAGGCATTCAAGGAAGGTGAACTCAACCTCATCATGTAAGCTTAATTTGAAATACATATTCATGAGATCCAAATAAGATGGTGTAAGAGGCTTCAGACCACTCCTGATGAGCTCTTCCATAAGAGACTCTGCAAGTTCCACCTTTTGAGCATTGCACATAATCTCTACTATCTTATGGTATGCTGTAACATTGACAGTTCTGACCTGCTCTTGCATTTCCCTAAATATCTTTAAAGACACTGCTGGATCCCCAACCTTAGCATGTATTTGCATTTTGTACAAGTAAGCATGATAAGGCACGCCACCATCACAATGAAGAAGCTTAAGCCATGTCTGTTCAGCTTCATCCAGATCACCTTCCTTAGAGCAAGCCCTCAGAACAGATAAGAGTATATCTTTGCTCTCCTCGAATCCCCTTGTACGCATCTCCTTTCTCAGAGACGATATTCGTTGTTTGTCGATGATGTTTTGATAACTATGAAGCCAGAGGAGACCACCATAAACATCCTTGTGTATCTCTAGTCCACAGGTTACCAGATTATGGAAAATGAATTCTGCCTGTTTAAGATACTGCTTTGCAGAGATTCCAGGTATGCTGACAATAGCTCTGAAGAGAGCATTGTGCAGGCTAAGTCGAGGCCGGTAACCTCCTAAATGGATCATACGATTGTAAATTTCACAAGCTTCCTGTAGGCAGTCTTCACCTGGAGCACTGAGATATGCAACAGTCAATATATGAAATGTTGATTCACTAGGCACTCGTCCCTGATTGACTATATCATCAAATATCTCTCGACATTTAGAAAACTTCCTTTCTCTGCCCATGTAATCAGCAAGCTTGGTAGCCAGAGGGAAATTAAATTTGAACCAGTGTTGTTGGATCATCCACTTGTACACCTGTAATGTATGACAGCATAACTGTTATTTTGAAGGGACTCTAACCAAAGAAAAAACTTGAGGTATACAGGTTAACTGTTATTTTGAAGGGACTCTAACCAAAGAAAAAACTTGAGCTATACAGGTTAGCACCCACAACATAGAAAATCATTCATTTCAGGGTTTCAATAACATCTATAAGAAGTAACATGCAGTCTTTAACACCATAAATCTCGATAGAATCATGTTAAATGTACCTCAATATGGAAGCACATCAATTCAGAGCATAACGGTCAAGTAATCAATTCGGAGTAACAAACAGTAATACTATGCTATGATGTCCAGAAAATATGGTCACTTTCCTGATGAGGATTATAATTTCGGTAACAACCCAGTCCTCAGCAACTAATAAAGACAAAATAAGTACATTGAATAGAGCTTGAGGTTGCTGAGGTTGCTTGATGTGAGACTGTGAGATAAACACACCAAGTATTTTAGTCAATTCCCAACCAAATTGTCAAGCACCACCTTCCCGCAAATCTGCGCCATCAACATCATTACCCCCATCTCCCACCTGCCCATCAGAGCAATCTCACCCCATGGTTGAGGCATGCCCCATCCACCTAAATTGGCAGCTGGCAATCAAGCCAAGGGGCAGGCCCTTTTGATCTATAGAATGAAAGCAGACCTTTTGCAGTTGCAGTTAACCACTATAGTGGAGTTCCCAGAAGGTCGGTAATGGCTTAGGCAGGGCAGGAGAGTGCAACAACTGCTAGATTGTTCAACACATGTGAAGTCTTAATTTGAGGGTATGTCTAATGACTACTAAATGCGGATAGAGGAAATATAAAAATTGATCAGGGAAGACCAAGATTGGCACTCGAGCCTTAAGGTGGTTGCTTGTTCCAGTATATTGGACTCAATTCCTTGGTGCAACATGAAGCAGATCATAATAAGTAGTTACTTCTAAAGATGGGGATCACAAGGCTTGGTTGGACATATGGAAAGACACTTAGAAGAAGGTATGAACTTGATTCTCACAATCAAATGCCATTATAGACAGCCAAACTTAACATATTCTTCACACTACAATTCACTACCCTTGTGCCTCTCGCGAGCTTCCCTACTAAGGTCGGTGTGAGGATTAGATGATCACAGACTAATGCTTGTGATTGCATAGAAGCTGTTCGAAATGAACCCTTGATTAGGAAGGCATTTACTACTTGCAAATTCAACAAATAAGTGGCGAGGAAAGTTCAGTATGAATCTAATTTTGTCCATTATCATCTAAAGCCAAAAATTCACCAAACAAGGACTTCTTTAACTCTATCGAGAATGGAAAATTTCTCACTTTTTTCCCTCGATGAACAATTTTTTATTACCAAAAAAAATAAAAAAAATAAAAAATCAACACTACTAAATTGCACCATGGAAACTTAGTTTCTAACTCACATTTGGAAAAGAAATATCCAAAAGACCAAGCAAAGGGAACCAAATGACTAATCAAAATGCAATATTCGATTCCTTCCGCCAAGGGAAAAGAACGCAATATAGCAGCTAAGTCATCGTCAAGCATCTAAAGTTTACTTTTTTCATTCATGCCATCTGTTCCCAAAATTAGAACGGCAGGCAAAACTAGAACAGTGATCTGAAAATAAGAAATTCAAGCAGAAATAACATCAGCTTACATGTGAAGCGCAGGTATAGACTATGATAAATTCGATTTCATGGTTTAATCAAACAATTATCCAATGAATTTGCACAATCACCGAACCAATTCAACAAAAGCCCATAACACTACTGCCCACAAAAAACAAAACCAACAACAAAAAACCAGAATTTGAAACAAGAATTGAGCTCAAGAGGGGAAGTTTCATTACCCAAAACCCAGCCTCATTTTCACGAATCCGCATACAATGAACAGCAATATAAGTAGCATCCTCTTGGGTCATCCACTTTTTCTGGGCATTAAGTAGCCGGGACATCGTGGGCCGTTTATGGGACGGCAGCTCCTTGCAAAGCCAAGCTAGCTTCGACCTCCGCCAATTCTCCGACAACTCCTCGAGCTCCTTCACCTCCAATGGCGGCGACTCGAATTGCAGCTTTCTCAGCTCAGTGGACTCGAAGTACTTATCCATATCAAACCCGCCCGTTTCTTCATCGGGCTGACCCGTGTCAGCTTCGCCCACCAACTGTTCGACGGAATTACCCAGAGAAGAAGCGTGAAGAGGAAGTGGAATTGAGCGCGGATTGAGGGGATAAGATGGGGTGAGGGAGAAGAGAGAGCGGTGGTGGTGGTGGGATTGAGGGAGAGAGAGAGAAGAGATGGTGTTTGAAGTGAAAGGGTGGAAATTGAGGAGAGAGAGTGGTGAAAGGTCTTGAGCTCCGGTGCTTAATCGCAGCATTTTGGGTGTCGACCGGAGACGATGGTGGCGATTGGTCACGGTATGTGGCTGTGTAGGTAGCCGCGACCCTGTGACGGATGAGTGCTAACGTTTATTGAGACAAGGATTTTCTTTTTCTTTCGTTTTGTTAGCCTTACGCTTATGTATTGATGTGGCTAAGGGGTACCTATTAAAGTTCTCTTTGTATTTCGTATAAAATTCGTATGTGCTTCTAGGAATTTTGACCTTAAACTCGTATATAAGTTATC
The DNA here is from genome assembly GCA_030267885.1 of Mesembryanthemum crystallinum. Taxonomy (NCBI): domain Eukaryota; kingdom Viridiplantae; phylum Streptophyta; class Magnoliopsida; order Caryophyllales; family Aizoaceae; genus Mesembryanthemum; species Mesembryanthemum crystallinum. The sequence continues at coordinate 7,629 of BSSO01004279.1, forward strand.
ATTTGATTTGATTATCAGCAGGTAAAATACCTTTTAAATGATCGGTCCTTGATTGTAGATGGTCGGCCAAAAGTTAACCATTATAGAATGTCATTGTTCTCGTATCTCTATTTGAAGGGTGTTATAATTAAATTTGAAGGCAATAGGTTATGAATTATGAGCACATGAAGTTGAGCTCTGACATGTATGCACCAAAGAGTGTTTGGAGTTGTGCTCTATACTAAATTCAATTGAATTTGCATAACTAACTAAATGAATGATAATGTACGAGGGGAAAAGTAAAGTTATAATTTGAACTAAGCTAGTTAAACTAAATTTGCACAAGTGTACATATATATATATGAGAAATATGTAAAGAATAAACATAAAGGTGGATGTGGCCTGTGGACGGACGATTATTGTAAGAAAATTCAACACTTATCTATGGTTGATTTGTGTTACTAGAAAGCGCTATAGTTAATTTATGAGTTGCAGACTTGCAACTTTGAGAAAAAGTATGAAAAAGCAAATTTTGTTAATACAATATCATAATATTATGAATGTTCAGATATGAACTTGGAAATATACCTAAACCTTTGTATGTTTCTTCTTTCTCGACTTTTTTAAGAATTATTTCTTCACTATGCTCGAACTAAAGCCTAATGAGCACGCTAGTAGCTTGGCACTCATGAACCGATAATGAGGAATAGCGACATACACTGGATATGTGTTACCTCATCGGCCATGGGCCATGGCATTACCAAGATTTGTAAAGTCACTAGTAGTTATCTAAAAATCCCACTATTCATGGTTGTAAAGTATGCATCTTGAATTAAGGTCCGTAAATTTAGACACATAATGGATAGAAGAGTCCCTAAAACTGTCATACATTTTAAATGACGTTCAATTTTATTGGAAAAAAAATAATAAATGTGAGAGAATAAGTAACTGGAATAAGTAAACTGATCTGAATGCTTTAAATTGATCATAGTAATAAATAAATGAACAAAAACTAAAACTTAGATTGCAAAAAGATTTGAGAATTTGCTAAATTACATATCATGATTAAAGTGTTAAACTTCAACGGTCGATCTCCATAGCTTGTGGACTAAAGATGAAATAGACTCGTGTCATTTTAGGTGTTTATTTTCGATTGAGATAAGAGATCAAGACAAGACTTATAAGAACCACTATAAGACCCTACCATTCATGGGTATGACACATCTCTATACTAATGGTGACATATCTTAACACCAAAGTGGATTGTGGTGTTCCATTGTTGACTAAACACTACTAACATTATTATGTCTTTATAATGTAGAGGAAATATAAAAGATGCATATGAGTTTCATATTCAAATCTTTAGTATCCAACCCCATAGAGCTTCCAAAACTAAGTGCCAAAAGTGTTGTTGTAATAGATTGCCTTCCACCACCAAGCCTTCACCAAATGCCACCCTCTTCCTTAGCTGTCTATACACTTATTACACTAGCACTATCAACTTTAGTTGTGAACTTCTAATTATCTTTGAGGGCATCTAAAAGGAGTAAACTTTACTCGTGAAACTTGTGTAGCTAAGCTTATCCACATATGGGAAGGGCAAATCAGTCATTATGGATTTTAATAAAGAAACACACGGGGACAACTCCTTTCACAATCACCATCCACCTCCACCCACAACCCTTACCCCAACTCAACGAAATAACTTGGGGTGAGTAGCACAGTGAAGCACTTTCCGCTTGTCCAAACAATGGCTGGGATTCGAGTCTCACTACTCATAAAAGAGGCAATTTTCACATATACCCTTCACAAAATAAGATGACTTATCTAAGCTGATCTGAAATGACACTGAATTGATCTGATTTGAAAGAGTCACTACCACGCAAATAATACAGTAATAAATAAAAAAATTCATTAAATATCATCCTCAAATATATATTACCAAATATAACCAATTCTTCTTCCTTCGTATAAGTACCCAATAAATCAAAAAAGTTTCTTCCCATAAAAATGAAAGTTTTTTGGGTACCTGTTAACAGGAAACTTCAACCTGCCCATGTCTTCCCTCCAACAGAGCTCAACTCCAAACCCCTCAAGAGAGAGAAAATTCAAAAGATTCACGAGCAGCAATCCCCCACCGCTATTGCAAAAACAAAACCCTAATTTTCAAGCACCAATCACAAATTTAGGAGAGAGAAAGTAGAGAAAGAGAGAAGTGGGGGAAGAGAATAGTTAATCCCCTGTTTGGCGTTGTGTTGTGTAGTAAGTAAGCTATTCACGGATTCCTTCCCCCTCCTTTTTCCCTCCAGATTCTGTCTCTTTCTTTCTCCAAACAGAGCATAAAAAAGAGTTTGATCACTCCCAATTCCCGTGATTTATCGCTCGACACGTACACCCACTCTGCCCCCATTTCGATTCACCACAAAGATTTTTCACCCTTTTAATCTTCCTGCATTTTTCTGTGATTTTGTTGGTGGGTTTTTGGTAAGATGATGAATTTAGTGGGAGAAGCTATCTGGGCATTTGTGTTTTTATAGATAGAGAGAGAAAAGGAGGAGAGAGAAAGTTATTGGGAGGGAGAAATGGATCGAACGGCGGCTGGGGGAGGTCCGATGGAGATGGGGGATTTGCCGATCATGCACAATAGCGATCGATATGAGTTGGTGAAGGACATTGGTTCGGGTAATTTTGGGAAAGCTCGGTTGATGAGGGATAAGAATACCAATGAGCTTGTTGCCGTTAAGTATATCGAGAGAGGTGAGAAGGTCAGTGCCTTCTTTTATTTTTAATTGATTTATTGATTAATTGATTTGTTTATTTATTTATTTTGGTAATTTGGTGGTTGATGAGTATGTGTCACTAAATATAAGAGGTTATTTTGCTTGCTGAATTTTGGTAATTTGTTTATTTTAATCTGGGCTTGTATACATATCACTGGGGCTTGCCAAAATTAGGACTTCATGTTTTTTTTTTTTTTTTTTTTTTTGATATAGGAGGCATAAAAGTCCATAGGAATCGAACATCAACCTCACCGCTGGGGACGATATTTGATACTCTTAACCAGTAACCACAAGGGCATCTCTTGATTCCCAATAAGGAGTGTAGCTCTCTAAATTATGTTTGTTTTGAATATTGATGTTTGAAAATTGGGAAATGGTTACTGCCCATATGAAGTCTGCAAATTAGCTTCTAGTCTGCTTTTTTGTGTTATTGGGGATGATATCAGTGGGGCTTGCAAAATAAGAACTTTTTTTTTGTTTCAAGTGTTGGCTCTCTCAAGTCTATATTAAATTTGTCTTTGATGTTGGTATTGACATGTTGCTGCCCGTCAAGAAATGTTGCCTACTTCAGGCTTCAGCTATGGGGATTACTTGTACTCACAGCTAGTTGCTCGTGAAGAAAAATTCCATTTTTTAATAAAGTTTTAGTTCAAGCCTAAGGTTCTTTTAGAGGAGAGCAGGAGAAAGAAAGTGTGCGTTTTTTACTTTTATTTTCCAAAAATTATATCGACAGTATAAAACGTAGATTGAGACACATATTTCTGCATATGACCCTCTTTATTGTTGTTTGATTACACAAGGGAATACAAACATGAAGCATTATTGTGTGCTTCATCTGAATCATGCAGGTTAAGCGATCAATATGTTAACTTACTAGGTTAGTGTCACCTGAAATAGCTTCATAAACATCTTGTAACTGGAATAAAGTTGGTAGAATTATGCTTTAATGGTTTGCACCATTAAATTTTGATTCAATCTACTAAGCTCCCATTAGGTTCTTAATTTTTGTATTCTGTTTTGTGTAATATTGAGACTTTGATTTAATATGCACAGATAGATGAGAATGTGCAGAGGGAAATCATTAACCATAGGTCATTGAGACACCCCAATATCGTCAGATTCAAAGAGGTTTGTACAATATATACCCCTGCTTAAAGCTATTGATATGTATCCAAGAAGCAAATGCTTAACCTTGTTGTAATGGATTATGTTCTGCTTTAGGTTATCTTAACACCGACACATTTAGCTATTGTCATGGAATATGCATCTGGCGGAGAGTTGTTTGAACGGATATGTAATGCCGGACGGTTCAGTGAGGACGAGGTGACTATTTAATGGCTTCTATTTTGTGCTTCTATCTATTTGCTTATGCTTAATGATCATGGTATATTCTGTAGGCACGTTTCTTCTTCCAACAATTGATATCTGGAGTCAGCTACTGTCATGCAATGGTACTTTCATGACTCTTTAGTTTTTATTATCAATAAATATTTATTCAAACATAGACCGAAAGTGAATATGTGATTGTCTTTGATTGTTTACTTCTTGAAGCAAGTTTGCCATCGAGACTTGAAGTTGGAGAACACATTACTTGATGGAAGTCCAGCTCCTCGGTTGAAGATTTGTGATTTTGGGTACTCTAAGGTATATATTATACTTTATCGTTTAGTTATTTTTGTTGGACCACCTCAAGTAATTTAGGCACCTCAAGCATATATGGTGTTATGGCTGGAAACTGGAGGAAGAAGGCCTAACTTTGGATCAACTATTCAGATCTGCTCTTATACATGTATCATGGTAGTGACTCCTATGGTTTTTTCCTTGGTAGTGGTTTTCCTTGGATAAAAATAAAATTGATTATGCAATAATAGATTATACATAAGCTGCATGTAATTTTTACTGTTGCTCAGTCCCTTGTATTTCAAGCCATGCAGAGCAGCTTCTCCAGATGTATTTGCTAATATAAATTCTTATTTCCAGTCCTCAGTTCTACATTCTCAACCAAAGTCCACAGTTGGAACTCCTGCTTACATTGCACCTGAAGTATTACTCAAGAAAGAGTATGATGGCAAGGTAAGATGCCATTGTAGTCCACTTTCCTTTCATCTTCTTC